>CAXIEQ010000014.1:0-16568 GCA_964023945.1 Ectemnius cavifrons
CGCCACGACTTACTCCGAGAGGTGAAAGACATTTTTCCAAGTACCAGCGGCGTCTTGCTTTCGCCACGACTTACTCCGAGAGGAGAAAAGTTGCCACGACTTACTCCGAGAGGAGAAAAGTTGCCACGGCTTACTCCGAGAGGTGAAACTTCGCCGCGACTTACTCCGAGAGGAGAAATGTTGCCACGGCTTACTCCGAGAGGTGAAAGATATTTTTCCAAGTACCAGCGGCGTCTTGCTTTCGCCACGACTTACTCCGAGAGGAGAAAAGTTGTCACGGCTTACTCCGAGAGGTGAGAATTCGCCACGACTTACTCCGAGAGGTGAAAGACATTTTTCCAAGTACCAGCGGCGTCTTGCTTTCGCCACGACTTACTCCGAGAGGAGAAAAGTTGCCACGGCTACTCCGGGAGGTGAGAATTCGCCACGACTTACTCCGAGAGGAGAAAAGTTGCCACGGCTACTCCGGGAGGTGAGAATTCGCCACGACTTACTCCGAGAGGAGAAAAGTTGCCACGGCTTACTCCGAGGGGAGAAAAGTTGCCACGGCTTACTGCGAGAGGTGAAACTTCGCCGCGACTTACTCCGAGAGGTGAGAATTCGCCACGACTTACTCCGAGAGGTGAAAGATATTTTTCCAAGTACCAGCGGCGTCTTGCTTTCGCCACGACTTACTCCGAGAGGAGAAAGGTTGCCACGGCTTACTCCGAGAAGTGAGAATTCGCCACGACTTACTCCGAGAGGAGACAAGTTGCCACGGCTTACTCCGAGAGGTGAAACTTCACCACGACTTACTCCGAGAGGAGAAAAGTTGCCACGGCTTACTCCGAGAGGAGAAAAGTTGCCACGTCTTACTCCGAGAGGTGAGAATTCGCCACGACTTACTCCGAGAGGAGAAAAGTTGCCACGGCTTACTCCGAGAAGTGAGAATTCGCCACGACTTACTCCGAGAGGAGAAAAGTTGCCACGGCTTAGTCCGAGAGGTGAAACTTCACCACGACTTACTCCGAGAGGAGAAAAGTTGCCATGGCTTACTCCGAGAGGTGAAACTTCGCCACGACTTACTCCGAGAGGAGAAAAGTTGCCACGGCTTACTCCGAGAGGTGTAACTTCGCCGCGACTTACTCCGAGAGGTGAAAGATATTTTTCCAAGTACCAGCGGCGTCTTGCTTTCGCCACGACTTACTCCGAGAGGAGAAAAGTTGCCACGACTTACTCCGAGAGGAGAAAAGTTGCCACGGCTTACTGCGAGAGGTGAGAATTCGCCACGACTTACTCCGAGAGGAGAAAAGTTGCCACGGCTTACTGCGAGAGGTGAAACTTCGCCGCGACTTACTCCGAGAGGTGAGAATTCGCCACGACTTACTCCGAGAGGTGAAAGATATTTTTCCAAGTACCAGCGGCGTCTTGCTTTCGCCACGACTTACTCCGAGAGGAGAAAAGTTGCCACGACTTACTCCGAGAGGAGAAAAGTTGCCACGGCTTACTCCGAGAGGTGAGAATTCGCCACGACTTACTCCGAGAGGAGAAAAGTTGCGACGGCTTACTGCGAGAGGTGAAACTTCGCCGCGACTTACTCCGAGAGGTGAGAATTCGCCACGACTTACTCCGAGAGGTGAAAGACATTTTTCCAAGTACCAGCGGCGTCTTGCTTTCGCCACGACTTACTCCGAGAGGAGAAAAGTTGCCACGACTTACTCCGAGAGGAGAAAAGTTGCCACGGCTTACTGCGAGAGGTGAAACTTCGCCGCGACTTACTCCGAGAGGTGAGAATTCGCCACGACTTACTCCGAGAGGTGAAAGACATTTTTCCAAGTACCAGCGGCGTCTTGCTTTCGCCACGACTTACTCCGAGAGGAGAAAAGTTGCCACGACTTACTCCGAGAGGAGAAAAGTTGCCACGGCTTACTCCGAGAGGTGAAACTTCGCCGCGACTTACTCCGAGAGGTGAAAGATATTTTTCCAAGTACCAGCGGCGTCTTGCTTTCGCCACGACTTACTCCGAGAGGATAAAAGTTGCCACGGCTTACTCCGAGAGGTGAGAATTCGCCACGACTTACTCCGAGAGGTGAAAGATATTTTTCCAAGTACCAGCGGCGTCTTGCTTTCGCCACGACTAACTCCGAGAGGAGAAAAGTTGCCACGACTTACTCCGAGAGGAGAAATGTTGCCATGTCTTACTCCGAGAGGTGAAACTTCGCCACGACTTACTCCGAGAGGTGAAAGATATTTTTCCAAGTACCAGCGGCGTCTTGCTTTCGCCACGACTTACTCCGAGAGGAGAAAAGTTGCCACGGCTTACTCCGAAAAGTGAAACTTCGCCGCGACTTACTCCGAGAGGTGAAAGATATTTTTCCAAGTACCAGCGGCGTCTTGCTTTCGCCACGACTTACTCCGAGAGGAGAAAATTTGCCACGGCTTACTCCGAGAGGTGAGAATTCGCCACGACTTACTCCGAGAGGAGAAAAGTTGCCACGGCTTACTCCGAGAGGTGAGAATTCGCCACGACTTACTCCGAGAGGTGAAAGATATTTTTCCAAGTACCAGCGGCGTCTTGCTTTCGCCACGACTTACTCCGAGAGGAGAAAAGTTGCCACGGCTACTCCGGGAGGTGAGAATTCGCCACGACTTACTCCGAGAGGAGAAAAGTTGCCACGGCTTACTCCGAGAGGAGAAAAGTTGCCACGGCTTACTGCGAGAGGTGAAACTTCGCCGCGACTTACTCCGAGAGGTGAAACTTCGCCACGACTTACTCCGAGAGGAGAAAAGTTGCCACGGCTTACTCCGAGAGGAGAAAAGTTGCCACGGCTTACTCCGAGATGTGAAACTTCGCCGCGACTTACTCCGAGAGGTGAGAATTCGCCACGACTTACTCCGAAGAGGTGAAAGATATTTTTCCAAGTACCAGCGGCGTCTTGCTTTCGCCACGACTAACTCCGAGAGGAGAAAAGTTGCCACGACTTACTCCGAGAGGAGAAATGTTGCCACGTCTTACTCCGAGAGGTGAAACTTCGCCACGACTTACTCCGAGAGGTGAAAGATATTTTTCCAAGTACCAGCGGCGTCTTGCTTTCGCCACGACTTACTCCGAGAGGAGAAAAGTTGCCACGGCTTACTCCGAAAAGTGAAACTTCGCCGCGACTTACTCCGAGAGGTGAAAGATATTTTTCCAAGTACCAGCGGCGTCTTGCTTTCGCCACGACTTACTCCGAGAGGAGAAAATTTGCCACGGCTTACTCCGAGAGGTGAGAATTCGCCACGACTTACTCCGAGAGGAGAAAAGTTGCCACGGCTTACTCCGAGAGGTGAGAATTCGCCACGACTTACTCCGAGAGGTGAAAGATATTTTTCCAAGTACCAGCGGCGTCTTGCTTTCGCCACGACTTACTCCGAGAGGAGAAAAGTTGCCACGGCTACTCCGGGAGGTGAGAATTCGCCACGACTTACTCCGAGAGGAGAAAAGTTGCCACGGCTTACTCCGAGAGGAGAAAAGTTGCCACGGCTTACTGCGAGAGGTGAAACTTCGCCGCGACTTACTCCGAGAGGTGAAACTTCGCCACGACTTACTCCGAGAGGAGAAAAGTTGCCACGGCTTACTCCGAGAGGAGAAAAGTTGCCACGGCTTACTCCGAGATGTGAAACTTCGCCGCGACTTACTCCGAGAGGTGAGAATTCGCCACGACTTACTCCGAGAGGTGAGAATTCGCCACGACTTACTCCGAGAGGTGAAAGATATTTTTCCAAGTACCAGCGGCGTCTTGCTTTCGCCACGACTTACTCCGAGAGGAGAAAAGTTGCCACGGCTTACTCCGAGAGGTGAGAATTCGCCACGACTTACTCCGAGAGGAGAAAAGTTGCCACGGCTTACTGCGAGAAGTGAAACTTCGCCGCGACTTACTCCGAGAGGTGAAAGATATTTTTCCAAGTACCAGCGGCGTCTTGCTTTCGCCACGACTTACTCCGAGAGAAGAAAGGTTGCCACGGCTTACTCCGAGAAGTGAGAATTCGCCACGACTTACTCCGAGAGGAGACAAGTTGCCACGGCTTACTCCGAGAGGTGAAACTTCACCACGACTTACTCCGAGAGGAGAAAAGTTGCCACGGCTTACTCCGAGAGGTGAAACTTCGCCGCGACTTACTCCGAGAGGAGAAAAGTTGCCACGACTTACTCCGAGAGGAGAAAAGTTGCCACGTCTTACTCCGAGAGGTGAGAATTCGTCACGACTTACTCCGAGAGGAGAAAAGTTGCCACGGCTTACTCCGAGAAGTGAGAATTCGCCACGACTTACTCCGAGAGGAGAAAAGTTGCCACGGCTTACTCCGAGAGGTGAAACTTCACCACGACTTACTCCGAGAGGAGAAAAGGTGCCATGGCTTACTCCGAGAGGTGAAACTTCGCCACGACTTACTCCGAGAGGAGAAAAGTTGCCACGGCTTACTCCGAGAGGTGTAACTTCGCCGCGACTTACTCCGAGAGGTGAAAGATATTTTTCCAAGTACCAGCGGCGTCTTGCTTTCGCCACGACTTACTCCGAGAGGAGAAAAGTTGCCACGACTTACTCCGAGAGGAGAAAAGTTGCCACGGCTTACTGCGAGAGGTGAGAATTCGCCACGACTTACTCCGAGAGGAGAAAAGTTGCCACGGCTTACTGCGAGAGGTGAAACTTCGCCGCGACATACTCCGAGAGGTGAGAAATCGCCACGACTTACTCCGAGAGGTGAAAGATATTTTTCCAAGTACCAGCGGCGTCTTGCTTTCGCCACGACTTACTCCGAGAGGAGAAAAGTTGCCACGACTTACTCCGAGAGGAGAAAAGTTGCCACGGCTTACTCCGAGAGGTGAGAATTCGCCACGACTTACTCCGAGAGGAGAAAAGTTGCTACGGCTTACTGCGAGAGGTGAAACTTCGCCGCGACTTACTCCGAGAGGTGAGAATTCGCCACGACTTACTCCGAGAGGTGAAAGACATTTTTCCAAGTACCAGCGGCGTCTTGCTTTCGCCACGACTTACTCCGAGAGGAGAAAAGTTGCCACGACTTACTCCGAGAGGAGAAAAGTTGCCACGGCTTACTCCGAGAGGTGAAACTTCGCCGCGACTTACTCCGAGAGGAGAAATGTTGCCACGGCTTACTCCGAGAGGTGAAAGATATTTTTCCAAGTACCAGCGGCGTCTTGCTTTCGCCACGACTTACTCCGAGAGGAGAAAAGTTGTCACGGCTTACTCCGAGAGGTGAGAATTCGCCACGACTTACTCCGAGAGGTGAAAGACATTTTTCCAAGTACCAGCGGCGTCTTGCTTTCGCCACGACTTACTCCGAGAGGAGAAAAGTTGCCACGGCTACTCCGGGAGGTGAGAATTCGCCACGACTTACTCCGAGAGGAGAAAAGTTGCCACGGCTACTCCGGGAGGTGAGAATTCGCCACGACTTACTCCGAGAGGAGAAAAGTTGCCACGGCTTACTCCGAGGGGAGAAAAGTTGCCACGGCTTACTGCGAGAGGTGAAACTTCGCCGCGACTTACTCCGAGAGGTGAGAATTCGCCACGACTTACTCCGAGAGGTGAAAGATATTTTTCCAAGTACCAGCGGCGTCTTGCTTTCGCCACGACTTACTCCGAGAGGAGAAAAGTTGCCACGGCTACTCCGGGAGGTGAGAATTCGCCACGACTTACTCCGAGAGGAGAAAAGTTGCCACGGCTTACTCCGAGAGGTGTAACTTCGCCGCGACTTACTCCGAGAGGAGAAATGTTGCCACGGCTTACTCCGAGAGGTGAAAGATATTTTTCCAAGTACCAGCGGCGTCTTACTTTCGCCACGACTTACTCCGTGAGGAGAAGAGTTGCCACGGCTTACTCCGAGATGTGAGAATTCGCCACGACTTACTCCGAGAGGAGAAATGTTGCCACGGCTTACTCCGAGAGGTGAAAGATATTTTTCCAAGTACCAGCGGCGTCTTGCTTTCGCCACGACTTACTCCGAGAGAAGAAAGGTTGCCACGGCTTACTCCGAGAAGTGAGAATTCGCCACGACTTACTCCGAGAGGAGACAAGTTGCCACAGCTTACTCCGAGAGGTGAAACTTCACCACGACTTACTCCGAGAGGAGAAAAGTTGCCACGGCTTACTCCGAGAGGTGAAACTTCGCCGCGACTTACTCCGAGAGGAGAAAAGTTGCCACGACTTACTCCGAGAGGAGAAAAGTTGCCACGGCTACTCCGGGAGGTGAGAATTCGCCACGACTTACTCCGAGAGGAGAAAAGTTGCCACGGCTTACTCCGAGAGGTGAGAATTCGCCACGACTTACTCCGAGAGGAGAAAAGTTGCCACGGCTTACTCCGAGGGGAGAAAAGTTGCCACGGCTTACTGCGAGAGGTGAAACTTCGCCGCGACTTACTCCGAGAGGTGAAACTTCGCCACGACTTACTCCGAGAGGAGAAAAGTTGCCACGGCTTACTCCGAGAGGAGAAAAGTTGCCACGGCTTACTCCGAGATGTGAAACTTCGCCGCGACTTACTCCGAGAGGTGAGAATTCGCCACGACTTACTCCGAGAGGTGAAAGATATTTTTCCAAGTACCAGCGGCGTCTTGCTTTCGCCACGACTTACTCCGAGAGAAGAAAGGTTGCCACGGCTTACTCCGAGAAGTGAGAATTCGCCACGACTTACTCCGAGAGGAGACAAGTTGCCACAGCTTACTCCGAGAGGTGAAACTTCACCACGACTTACTCCGAGAGGAGAAAAGTTGCCACGGCTTACTCCGAGAGGTGAAACTTCGCCGCGACTTACTCCGAGAGGAGAAAAGTTGCCACGACTTACTCCGAGAGGAGAAAAGTTGCCACGTCTTACTCCGAGAGGTGAGAATTCGTCACGACTTACTCCGAGAGGAGAAAAGTTGCCACGGCTTACTCCGAGAAGTGAGAATTCGCCACGACTTACTCCGAGAGGAGAAAAGTTGCCACGGCTTACTCCGAGAGGTGAAACTTCACCACGACTTACTCCGAGAGGAGAAAAGGTGCCATGGCTTACTCCGAGAGGTGAAACTTCGCCACGACTTACTCCGAGAGGAGAAAAGTTGCCACGGCTTACTCCGAGAGGTGTAACTTCGCCGCGACTTACTCCGAGAGGTGAAAGATATTTTTCCAAGTACCAGCGGCGTCTTGCTTTCGCCACGACTTACTCCGAGAGTAGAAAAGTTGCCACGACTTACTCCGAGAGGAGAAAAGTTGCCACGGCTTACTGCGAGAGGTGAGAATTCGCCACGACTTACTCCGAGAGGAGAAAAGTTGCCACGGCTTACTGCGAGAGGTGAAACTTCGCCGCGACTTACTCCGAGAGGTGAGAATTCGCCACGACTTACTCCGAGAGGTGAAAGATATTTTTCCAAGTACCAGCGGCGTCTTGCTTTCGCCACGACTTACTCCGAGAGGAGAAAAGTTGCCACGACTTACTCCGAGAGGAGAAAAGTTGCCACGGCTTACTCCGAGAGGTGAGAATTCGCCACGACTTACTCCGAGAGGAGAAAAGTTGCTACGGCTTACTGCGAGAGGTGAAACTTCGCCGCGACTTACTCCGAGAGGTGAGAATTCGCCACGACTTACTCCGAGAGGTGAAAGACATTTTTCCAAGTACCAGCGGCGTCTTGCTTTCGCCACGACTTACTCCGAGAGGAGAAAAGTTGCCACGACTTACTCCGAGAGGAGAAAAGTTGCCACGGCTTACTCCGAGAGGTGAAACTTCGCCGCGACTTACTCCGAGAGGAGAAATGTTGCCACGGCTTACTCCGAGAGGTGAAAGATATTTTTCCAAGTACCAGCGGCGTCTTGCTTTCGCCACGACTTACTCCGAGAGGAGAAAAGTTGCCACGGCTTACTCCGAGAGGTGAGAATTCGCCACGACTTACTCCGAGAGGTGAAAGACATTTTTCCAAGTACCAGCGGCGTCTTGCTTTCGCCACGACTTACTCCGAGAGGAGAAAAGTTGCCACGGCTACTCCGGGAGGTGAGAATTCGCCACGACTTACTCCGAGAGGAGAAAAGTTGCCACGGCTACTCCGGGAGGTGAGAATTCGCCACGACTTACTCCGAGAGGAGAAAAGTTGCCACGGCTTACTCCGAGGGGAGAAAAGTTGCCACGGCTTACTGCGAGAGGTGAAACTTCGCCGCGACTTACTCCGAGAGGTGAGAATTCGCCACGACTTACTCCGAGAGGTGAAAGATATTTTTCCAAGTACCAGCGGCGTCTTGCTTTCGCCACGACTTACTCCGAGAGGAGAAAAGTTGCCACGGCTACTCCGGGAGGTGAGAATTCGCCACGACTTACTCCGAGAGGTGAAAGATATTTTTCCAAGTACCAGCGGCGTCTTACTTTCGCCACGACTTACTCCGTGAGGAGAAGAGTTGCCACGGCTTACTCCGAGATGTGAGAATTCGCCACGACTCACTCCGAGAGGAGAAAAGTTGTCACGGCTTACTCCGAGAGGTGAGAATTCGCCACGACTTACTCCGAGAGGTGAAAGATATTTTTCCAAGTACCAGCGGCGTCTTGCTTTCGCCACGACTTACTCCGAGAGGAGAAAAGTTGCCACGGCTACTCCGGGAGGTGAGAATTCGCCACGACTTACTCCGAGAGGAGAAAAGTTGCCACGGCTTACTCCGAGAGGTGGAACTTCGCCGCGACTTACTCCGAGAGGAGAAATGTTGCCACGGCTTACTCCGAGAGGTGAAAGATATTTTTCCAAGTACCAGCGGCGTCTTACTTTCGCCACGACTTACTCCGTGAGGAGAAGAGTTGCCACGGCTTACTCCGAGATGTGAGAATTCGCCACGACTTACTCCGAGAGGAGAAATGTTGCCACGGCTTACTCCGAGAGGTGAAAGATATTTTTCCAAGTACCAGCGGCGTCTTACTTTCGCCACGACTTACTCCGTGAGGAGAAGAGTTGCCACGGCTTACTCCGAGATGTGAGAATTCGCCACGACTTACTCCGAGAGGAGAAATGTTGCCACGGCTTACTCCGAGAGGTGAAAGATATTTTTCCAAGTACCAGCGGCGTCTTACTTTCGCCACGACTTACTCCGTGAGGAGAAGAGTTGCCACGGCTTACTCCGAGATGTGAGAATTCGCCACGACTTACTCCGAGAGGAGAAAAGTTGCCACGGCTACTCCGGGAGGTGAGAATTCGCCACGACTTACTCCGAGAGGAGAAAAGTTGCCACGGCTTACTCCGAGAGGTGAGAATTCGCCACGACTTACTCCGAGAGGAGAAAAGTTGCCACGGCTTACTCCGAGGGGAGAAAAGTTGCCACGGCTTACTGCGAGAGGTGAAACTTCGCCGCGACTTACTCCGAGAGATGAGAATTCGCCACGACTTACTCCGAGAGGTGAAAGATATTTTTCCAAGTACCAGCGGCGTCTTGCTTTCGCCACGTCTTACTCCGAGAGGAGAAAAGTTGCCACGACCCACTCCGAGAGGAGAAAAGTTGCCACGGCTTACTGCGAGAGGTGAAACTTCGCCGCGACTTACTCCGAGAGGTGAAACTTCGCCGCGACTTACTCCGAGAGGAGAAAAGTTGCCACGGCTTACTCCGAGAGGTGTAACTTCGCCGCGACTTACTCCGAGAGGAGAAATGTTGCCACGGCTTACTCCGAGAGGTGAAAGATATTTTTCCAAGTACCAGCGGCGTCTTACTTTCGCCACGACTTACTCCGTGAGGAGAAGAGTTGCCACGGCTTACTCCGAGATGTGAGAATTCGCCACGTCTTACTCCGAGAGGAGAAAAGTTGCCACGACTTACTCCGAGAGGAGAAAAGTTGCCACGGCTTACTCCGAGAGGTGTAACTTCGCCGCGACTTACTCCGAGAGGAGAAATGTTGCCACGGCTTACTCCGAGAGGTGAAAGATATTTTTCCAAGTACCAGCGGCGTCTTACTTTCGCCACGACTTACTCCGTGAGGAGAAGAGTTGCCACGGCTTACTCCGAGATGTGAGAATTCGCCACGACTTACTCCGAGAGGAGAAATGTTGCCACGGCTTACTCCGAGAGGTGAAAGATATTTTTCCAAGTACCAGCGGCGTCTTACTTTCGCCACGACTTACTCCGTGAGGAGAAGAGTTGCCACGGCTTACTCCGAGATGTGAGAATTCGCCACGACTTACTCCGAGAGGAGAAATGTTGCCACGGCTTACTCCGAGAGGTGAAAGATATTTTTCCAAGTACCAGCGGCGTCTTACTTTCGCCACGACTTACTCCGTGAGGAGAAGAGTTGCCACGGCTTACTCCGAGATGTGAGAATTCGCCACGACTTACTCCGAGAGGAGAAAAGTTGCCACGGCTTACTCCGAGAGGTGTAACTTCGCCGCGACTTACTCCGAGAGGAGAAATGTTGCCACGGCTTACTCCGAGAGGTGAAAGATATTTTTCCAAGTACCAGCGGCGTCTTACTTTCGCCACGACTTACTCCGTGAGGAGAAGAGTTGCCACGGCTTACTCCGAGATGTGAGAATTCGCCACGACTTACTCCGAGAGGAGAAAAGTTGCCACGGCTTACTGCGAGAAGTGAAACTTCGCCGCGACTTACTCCGAGAGGTGAAAGATATTTTTCCAAGTACCAGCGGCGTCTTGCTTTCGCCACGACTTACTCCGAGAGAAGAAAGGTTGCCACGGCTTACTCCGAGAAGTGAGAATTCGCCACGACTTACTCCGAGAGGAGACAAGTTGCCACGGCTTACTCCGAGAGGTGAAACTTCACCACGACTTACTCCGAGAGGAGAAAAGTTGCCACGGCTTACTCCGAGAGGTGAAACTTCGCCGCGACTTACTCCGAGAGGAGAAAAGTTGCCACGACTTACTCCGAGAGGAGAAAAGTTGCCACGTCTTACTCCGAGAGGTGAGAATTCGTCACGACTTACTCCGAGAGGAGAAAAGTTGCCACGGCTTACTCCGAGAAGTGAGAATTCGCCACGACTTACTCCGAGAGGAGAAAAGTTGCCACGGCTTACTCCGAGAGGTGAAACTTCACCACGACTTACTCCGAGAGGAGAAAAGGTGCCATGGCTTACTCCGAGAGGTGAAACTTCGCCACGACTTACTCCGAGAGGAGAAAAGTTGCCACGGCTTACTCCGAGAGGTGTAACTTCGCCGCGACTTACTCCGAGAGGTGAAAGATATTTTTCCAAGTACCAGCGGCGTCTTGCTTTCGCCACGACTTACTCCGAGAGGAGAAAAGTTGCCACGACTTACTCCGAGAGGAGAAAAGTTGCCACGGCTTACTGCGAGAGGTGAGAATTCGCCACGACTTACTCCGAGAGGAGAAAAGTTGCCACGGCTTACTGCGAGAGGTGAAACTTCGCCGCGACATACTCCGAGAGGTGAGAAATCGCCACGACTTACTCCGAGAGGTGAAAGATATTTTTCCAAGTACCAGCGGCGTCTTGCTTTCGCCACGACTTACTCCGAGAGGAGAAAAGTTGCCACGACTTACTCCGAGAGGAGAAAAGTTGCCACGGCTTACTCCGAGAGGTGAGAATTCGCCACGACTTACTCCGAGAGGAGAAAAGTTGCTACGGCTTACTGCGAGAGGTGAAACTTCGCCGCGACTTACTCCGAGAGGTGAGAATTCGCCACGACTTACTCCGAGAGGTGAAAGACATTTTTCCAAGTACCAGCGGCGTCTTGCTTTCGCCACGACTTACTCCGAGAGGAGAAAAGTTGCCACGACTTACTCCGAGAGGAGAAAAGTTGCCACGGCTTACTCCGAGAGGTGAAACTTCGCCGCGACTTACTCCGAGAGGAGAAATGTTGCCACGGCTTACTCCGAGAGGTGAAAGATATTTTTCCAAGTACCAGCGGCGTCTTGCTTTCGCCACGACTTACTCCGAGAGGAGAAAAGTTGTCACGGCTTACTCCGAGAGGTGAGAATTCGCCACGACTTACTCCGAGAGGTGAAAGACATTTTTCCAAGTACCAGCGGCGTCTTGCTTTCGCCACGACTTACTCCGAGAGGAGAAAAGTTGCCACGGCTACTCCGGGAGGTGAGAATTCGCCACGACTTACTCCGAGAGGAGAAAAGTTGCCACGGCTACTCCGGGAGGTGAGAATTCGCCACGACTTACTCCGAGAGGAGAAAAGTTGCCACGGCTTACTCCGAGGGGAGAAAAGTTGCCACGGCTTACTGCGAGAGGTGAAACTTCGCCGCGACTTACTCCGAGAGGTGAGAATTCGCCACGACTTACTCCGAGAGGTGAAAGATATTTTTCCAAGTACCAGCGGCGTCTTGCTTTCGCCACGACTTACTCCGAGAGGAGAAAAGTTGCCACGGCTACTCCGGGAGGTGAGAATTCGCCACGACTTACTCCGAGAGGAGAAAAGTTGCCACGGCTTACTCCGAGAGGTGTAACTTCGCCGCGACTTACTCCGAGAGGAGAAATGTTGCCACGGCTTACTCCGAGAGGTGAAAGATATTTTTCCAAGTACCAGCGGCGTCTTACTTTCGCCACGACTTACTCCGTGAGGAGAAGAGTTGCCACGGCTTACTCCGAGATGTGAGAATTCGCCACGACTTACTCCGAGAGGAGAAATGTTGCCACGGCTTACTCCGAGAGGTGAAAGATATTTTTCCAAGTACCAGCGGCGTCTTGCTTTCGCCACGACTTACTCCGAGAGAAGAAAGGTTGCCACGGCTTACTCCGAGAAGTGAGAATTCGCCACGACTTACTCCGAGAGGAGACAAGTTGCCACAGCTTACTCCGAGAGGTGAAACTTCACCACGACTTACTCCGAGAGGAGAAAAGTTGCCACGGCTTACTCCGAGAGGTGAAACTTCGCCGCGACTTACTCCGAGAGGAGAAAAGTTGCCACGACTTACTCCGAGAGGAGAAAAGTTGCCACGGCTACTCCGGGAGGTGAGAATTCGCCACGACTTACTCCGAGAGGAGAAAAGTTGCCACGGCTTACTCCGAGAGGTGAGAATTCGCCACGACTTACTCCGAGAGGAGAAAAGTTGCCACGGCTTACTCCGAGGGGAGAAAAGTTGCCACGGCTTACTGCGAGAGGTGAAACTTCGCCGCGACTTACTCCGAGAGGTGAAACTTCGCCACGACTTACTCCGAGAGGAGAAAAGTTGCCACGGCTTACTCCGAGAGGAGAAAAGTTGCCACGGCTTACTCCGAGATGTGAAACTTCGCCGCGACTTACTCCGAGAGGTGAGAATTCGCCACGACTTACTCCGAGAGGTGAAAGATATTTTTCCAAGTACCAGCGGCGTCTTGCTTTCGCCACGACTTACTCCGAGAGAAGAAAGGTTGCCACGGCTTACTCCGAGAAGTGAGAATTCGCCACGACTTACTCCGAGAGGAGACAAGTTGCCACAGCTTACTCCGAGAGGTGAAACTTCACCACGACTTACTCCGAGAGGAGAAAAGTTGCCACGGCTTACTCCGAGAGGTGAAACTTCGCCGCGACTTACTCCGAGAGGAGAAAAGTTGCCACGACTTACTCCGAGAGGAGAAAAGTTGCCACGTCTTACTCCGAGAGGTGAGAATTCGTCACGACTTACTCCGAGAGGAGAAAAGTTGCCACGGCTTACTCCGAGAAGTGAGAATTCGCCACGACTTACTCCGAGAGGAGAAAAGTTGCCACGGCTTACTCCGAGAGGTGAAACTTCACCACGACTTACTCCGAGAGGAGAAAAGGTGCCATGGCTTACTCCGAGAGGTGAAACTTCGCCACGACTTACTCCGAGAGGAGAAAAGTTGCCACGGCTTACTCCGAGAGGTGTAACTTCGCCGCGACTTACTCCGAGAGGTGAAAGATATTTTTCCAAGTACCAGCGGCGTCTTGCTTTCGCCACGACTTACTCCGAGAGTAGAAAAGTTGCCACGACTTACTCCGAGAGGAGAAAAGTTGCCACGGCTTACTGCGAGAGGTGAGAATTCGCCACGACTTACTCCGAGAGGAGAAAAGTTGCCACGGCTTACTGCGAGAGGTGAAACTTCGCCGCGACTTACTCCGAGAGGTGAGAATTCGCCACGACTTACTCCGAGAGGTGAAAGATATTTTTCCAAGTACCAGCGGCGTCTTGCTTTCGCCACGACTTACTCCGAGAGGAGAAAAGTTGCCACGACTTACTCCGAGAGGAGAAAAGTTGCCACGGCTTACTCCGAGAGGTGAGAATTCGCCACGACTTACTCCGAGAGGAGAAAAGTTGCTACGGCTTACTGCGAGAGGTGAAACTTCGCCGCGACTTACTCCGAGAGGTGAGAATTCGCCACGACTTACTCCGAGAGGTGAAAGACATTTTTCCAAGTACCAGCGGCGTCTTGCTTTCGCCACGACTTACTCCGAGAGGAGAAAAGTTGCCACGACTTACTCCGAGAGGAGAAAAGTTGCCACGGCTTACTCCGAGAGGTGAAACTTCGCCGCGACTTACTCCGAGAGGAGAAATGTTGCCACGGCTTACTCCGAGAGGTGAAAGATATTTTTCCAAGTACCAGCGGCGTCTTGCTTTCGCCACGACTTACTCCGAGAGGAGAAAAGTTGCCACGGCTTACTCCGAGAGGTGAGAATTCGCCACGACTTACTCCGAGAGGTGAAAGACATTTTTCCAAGTACCAGCGGCGTCTTGCTTTCGCCACGACTTACTCCGAGAGGAGAAAAGTTGCCACGGCTACTCCGGGAGGTGAGAATTCGCCACGACTTACTCCGAGAGGAGAAAAGTTGCCACGGCTACTCCGGGAGGTGAGAATTCGCCACGACTTACTCCGAGAGGAGAAAAGTTGCCACGGCTTACTCCGAGGGGAGAAAAGTTGCCACGGCTTACTGCGAGAGGTGAAACTTCGCCGCGACTTACTCCGAGAGGTGAGAATTCGCCACGACTTACTCCGAGAGGTGAAAGATATTTTTCCAAGTACCAGCGGCGTCTTGCTTTCGCCACGACTTACTCCGAGAGGAGAAAAGTTGCCACGGCTACTCCGGGAGGTGAGAATTCGCCACGACTTACTCCGAGAGGTGAAAGATATTTTTCCAAGTACCAGCGGCGTCTTACTTTCGCCACGACTTACTCCGTGAGGAGAAGAGTTGCCACGGCTTACTCCGAGATGTGAGAATTCGCCACGACTCACTCCGAGAGGAGAAAAGTTGTCACGGCTTACTCCGAGAGGTGAGAATTCGCCACGACTTACTCCGAGAGGTGAAAGATATTTTTCCAAGTACCAGCGGCGTCTTGCTTTCGCCACGACTTACTCCGAGAGGAGAAAAGTTGCCACGGCTACTCCGGGAGGTGAGAATTCGCCACGACTTACTCCGAGAGGAGAAAAGTTGCCACGGCTTACTCCGAGAGGTGGAACTTCGCCGCGACTTACTCCGAGAGGAGAAATGTTGCCACGGCTTACTCCGAGAGGTGAAAGATATTTTTCCAAGTACCAGCGGCGTCTTACTTTCGCCACGACTTACTCCGTGAGGAGAAGAGTTGCCACGGCTTACTCCGAGATGTGAGAATTCGCCACGACTTACTCCGAGAGGAGAAATGTTGCCACGGCTTACTCCGAGAGGTGAAAGATATTTTTCCAAGTACCAGCGGCGTCTTACTTTCGCCACGACTTACTCCGTGAGGAGAAGAGTTGCCACGGCTTACTCCGAGATGTGAGAATTCGCCACGACTTACTCCGAGAGGAGAAATGTTGCCACGGCTTACTCCGAGAGGTGAAAGATATTTTTCCAAGTACCAGCGGCGTCTTACTTTCGCCACGACTTACTCCGTGAGGAGAAGAGTTGCCACGGCTTACTCCGAGATGTGAGAATTCGCCACGACTTACTCCGAGAGGAGAAAAGTTGCCACGGCTACTCCGGGAGGTGAGAATTCGCCACGACTTACTCCGAGAGGAGAAAAGTTGCCACGGCTTACTCCGAGAGGTGAGAATTCGCCACGACTTACTCCGAGAGGAGAAAAGTTGCCACGGCTTACTCCGAGGGGAGAAAAGTTGCCACGGCTTACTGCGAGAGGTGAAACTTCGCCGCGACTTACTCCGAGAGATGAGAATTCGCCACGACTTACTCCGAGAGGTGAAAGATATTTTTCCAAGTACCAGCGGCGTCTTGCTTTCGCCACGTCTTACTCCGAGAGGAGAAAAGTTGCCACGACCCACTCCGAGAGGAGAAAAGTTGCCACGGCTTACTGCGAGAGGTGAAACTTCGCCGCGACTTACTCCGAGAGGTGAAACTTCGCCGCGACTTACTCCGAGAGGAGAAAAGTTGCCACGGCTTACTCCGAGAGGTGTAACTTCGCCGCGACTTACTCCGAGAGGAGAAATGTTGCCACGGCTTACTCCGAGAGGTGAAAGATATTTTTCCAAGTACCAGCGGCGTCTTACTTTCGCCACGACTTACTCCGTGAGGAGAAGAGTTGCCACGGCTTACTCCGAGATGTGAGAATTCGCCACGTCTTACTCCGAGAGGAGAAAAGTTGCCACGACTTACTCCGAGAGGAGAAAAGTTGCCACGGCTTACTCCGAGAGGTGTAACTTCGCCGCGACTTACTCCGAGAGGAGAAATGTTGCCACGGCTTACTCCGAGAG
>CAXIEQ010000015.1:0-12876 GCA_964023945.1 Ectemnius cavifrons
ATCCGCATGTTTCCCGCTGCATCGAACATCACCGAGCGCGCTTGCAATCGCATTAAAGGGGCATTTAAAGTTATTAACTAGCAAAGTAGCAAGTCCCCTTTAATTACAACTGATGGAATAGTAACTAACGAAAGAGGAGTTAGTACTTCGATTAAGTCGACGCAAATGGAAGTTGATGATTATGAGATAAATGATATGCTTACCAGGGCGATGATAGGGCGCCAGGGCTATCCTGGCTACACGAGGAACAGGAAGCATGTCTGGGATACCTGCTGGCTGCCTCGCTAGTCAAGCCAAGCGCCAGGATCGCCAGGACGCAGAACAAAGAGAGCCGGGAAATTCGCTGGAACATGCTAGCCGCTTATTAACCGGCCAACTGCAACTTAACCTCTTTATAACTGACGAGTTAAGCCGATCTCGCAAGGGCCGACGAGCTCTTTTCCCCCCCAACATCCTTGAGTACGCTTTGTAAACTAATGATGCGAGCTCTGATCCTCCCTGAAACATAACATCCTGGTGTTTCGTCGATTGTTGAAGTTCTCTCGCTCAGTTCGAGGTGCGTTTATAATTTAAAGGTTTGTATTACTCCGAGGAAGCATTCAACGCTCACAGGAATCAGTTGGATTCGTGCGGTTTTCCATGGAATAAACGATGATGCAATCTACGTAAGTCGATCCTTAGTTAACTGTACTGTTTATTAACATTTGCCGAGTATTAAAGAAATATTATTCTCAACAGAGTTAAAAGTCAGGCATGCCAAATAAAATGCACACTATTGCATCGAACGACCAACGGCATTTCCTATTTCCTTCTTGGAAGTCACTGGCATCGAGAAGCGAGTTCGTTTACAGTGCGAAAAAGGATTCTATGATTGATCGACTCCTTTGCTATGTAGTCCTTCCAATCCTCGTTCTTCGCATTCGACTCCTTCCCACCGGCAAATATTTCGTGCGCTGAATCGAACGCTCTGCTAGAGCAGCACTTATTAAAATTTGAAGGTCGACCTGGTTCTCTCTCGCTTTTCAATCGATAGAAAACTATGAATGGGACACAGTACAGACTCCGGTAAGAATGAATCACTTAAAATATTAAATCAATTACAGAACAATTAGTCCGAACAGTGTCTGGAGAAGAAAGGGAGCATAAATCAAGAAGGCCATTAGTCGGCAATAAGTAAACTCTCGACTTGCCATTTAATCCAAATGGCCAACAGACCGAGAGGGAGGGAAAAAAGGGGGCCAGCAAAAAGGCAAAGGAGATCACGAAGCGTGATTCTAATATCGTCTCCAATAACTAAAGCAACTAAAGCCTGTCGAGACTCCCAGGTCGCTGCCTCTCCTAAGCCCGTCTGTCTCTACAATTTCGTTCAGTCTACATTCTCTTTCTCTCTTACAGGTGGCATCGAAATAAGTCTGTCTCCGTTCTCGCGAGGATTTCCACTCGGAAATGGGAGGGATCAAGGACGCAGCCGAAATTGAAGGCTTGCCTGTAGTCAAAAACAGTTGGTTGAAGGGCGAACTCGACCTGAGATGCTTGTCTCTCGGTGGAGGCAGAATTTCAGTAGATTACGTGGACGTGAATGTCGCCGTACGCCCTTCGCATACATTTAATCCGTCCTAGGTGATTGAACAATATCGATACTATGATAATAGAAGAGTAGAATGACTGACAAGTATTAAACAATTAAAGGATGACAAAATAAATGGAGAAATTGAATAATTAAGAAAGCGATGAAGCACCTTTCAAGAACTTCCTTGCAAGAATTGGAAATCACTCGTGCAAGCAGATTCTTTGTGAATTTTAATTATGCCAGGAATTTTGCAGACAAATCAGATTGCAGTAAGAACTGTTGGTTGGAATTCCCCTTACGATAGTTCGATCGATCCCAAACGATCTTTACTTAGTTAATTAATTAAATTAAATCTTACAGATACAAAACTGAACCATGCAGGATCAAAGACACAGGAATGACATGTATAATTGTAGCAATTCTAATAATTGGAAAAGGACTAAACGCTGAATTCCTGTAATATGGTTCTCGTCAGTTTAAAGTGACCTACTATTAGTGTCGAAATCATCATAGTCAGCAGTCCAGCATGATTCTCGTGCGTGGCATTAGCAGCTAGCAAATGTGCGAGCATGCAATTCATCGGCGAGAAACCCCTTTAAAAGGGGAATCCGACCACCGAGTCGTCAGTCGTTTCATCGAATTCAATCAATCATCGGCAATATCGAGCACCATGCGTCTACTCGCTTGTTTGTCGGTCCTCCTGCTGGCTCTGGCCTTAGCCCAGGCAATCCCAGCGCCCAAAAGCATCGAGAAGAAGTCTCTCATCGAAGATGCAAAGCTCGAAAAGAAGGACAGCTTGAAGATCGACGAGGAAGGAAAGGAAAAGGACCGAACGAAGAAGTCTGCTGCTAGTTTCATTGTTGAGATCAAACCAACGGCTTCGCAAGGCTCAGCCAATGGTAAAGATAACTCCCAATCAAGCCAGGTCCAAACAGTGAGCGTTGTGCCTGCTCAACAATCTTCGGCACAACTCCAAACCCTTAATGTTGTGCCAGCATCTCAGTCAGCTCAGATGCAGATGCAGACACTTAACGTTGTCCCAGCGCCACAACCATCTCAGGTTCAGACACTCAGCTTGCAACCAGGATGTACTCAACCAGCACCACCAACTTCTTCGAGCATTGTTATTCCCTCTCAGCCACCTGCGGTACAACCAGTCCACACTCTTCATATTCTCCAATCGGTGCCTCAACCTTGTGCCCAACCACCACAAGTCAGTTTTATTCAAACACCGCAGCCAGCTCCTCAACCACAGACTCTGAACATCATTCAGACCCCATCGGCACCTAAACCAGCACCGAAGCCTGCCCCAAAACCAGCCCCTGAGCCAGAACCACAACCAGAGAGGATCGTCGAGGTATTAAAGCCTGAACCAGAACAGCCCAAGCCTGCTCAAGTGGTAAACATCATTCAGCCTGCTCAGCCAGCTCCGGAACCAACTGAATCCGTCAGTTTTGTACCTGTGGAGCCTGAGTGCGAGGAACAAGTAGTCGTCGTTCCTTCGACACCTTTGTGCTTGATGTCTCAACCTGAGCCACAACCACAGCTCGCCACTTTGGTCCAAATGCCAACGAATCCCTGCTATCATCAGCAACAAGCTCTCCTCACAGAGTGCAATTGTCATCCTAAGAGCTTGGCATACAATCTGGTGTCTTCTGTTAGCCCAACTGCTCAAACCGTGAGCGTGAAGGATCGCAACTCTGGAGCAAGTTTCAAGACTCACCATCATCATCATCATGATCATGGTTACGATCATGGTTACGAGTATGGTCATGGACGCCAGGGAAATAATCCTTTATACGTGTACTCCACGACGTTCACGCAGCCGATGGCCGCACCAGTTCCCGCTACTCATTCTGTCGCAGCTGCTGCTGGCAAACCATCTTACATGATCCAATACAACCCGGTTCAGTCGCCTGTCGCTTTTGGTAGATCGGCAGCAGCTCAAGAACTTACTGTAAGTGCTTGAGAGAAACTATAGTTTGTCAGAATTCCTTGTTACGAAGCTCTCCGTAGACTAGTTCGGATTTAGTTGCTTATGTGGGTCAATTGGGTTGGGAATGATTGGAAGTTATTATGACTCCCTGCGAGAGCTATTACCTTGGAAGTTATTAGTTATTGCTGAGTAAAACGGATTATTAATCGACGAGGATGTTTCAGGGTGATGCTCACCAGGCCCAAGGAAGAACAAGTACTACTATAAATCTTGGAGCTGGTATACAAACAGGACACTACCACCATGGACATCATGGTTATGGAATGAAGGGCTATGGAAGTCCTATGATGCCCCATGGAATTACTGTCAATGGTTACCCACAGCTTGGTGGGCCTTTCTATCGTCAGAGCACTGGAGCGACTCAGTACCCTGGGGTGACTATTACAGAAGGTGATATGAATAGTCCTGGAGCCAGTGAAGCCTTGGAAGTACTCCAAGCGATGTCCTCGAAGAAGGTGCCCAGGGAAACTGACCCCAACATCCTCGCAGCCGAGGAAGCAGAGAAAAGCATCAAAGAAGTCACCGCAGACGCTGCTGCTAGTCCAAGGACTGCCAGGAGCGACAGCGAAGCAAAGATCGAGAAAAGCGAGGCAACCGTCGACAGCCAATAGATTATCGATAACATTGAAAGCCGAGTTTTTTACGTTTTGTACTTGTTAGAATTCCTTCTTTAGAAGTACTTTTTAAAATAGGGCGAACTCGTGCGAATAAGGTAGCATTGAATTTAGTTTTCTACTGCGTTTGTATGCATGATTTTGTCGTATGGAGATTTGAGAATAGAAGTGAGTTATTCAGGAGTCCTGGCTTCCGTTCACTTCTTCCTCCTGAGTGTCGTAGCTCTCCTGTTGCATCAGCAGGATGTTTGCAGGCTCGTCCTCCAAATATCGTAGGATTGTCGAGATGGTGACTGATAGGAAGTTACACAAGCAACTCCCCTTCCTGGATTCATCTTCCTTCCCAACTACGAGAAATATATCACGATGAGTTACATTTACTTTCTTCTTATTCTGAATCTGTGAATCTGCCCTCGGTTTATCATGTTTCATTAACTCAGCGGAGAATTTAATCGAGTTCCTTAATTGTTCATTGCAGATTACTATTTAATGTCCCATTGAAGAGAGGATGATTTTATTAAGTCATAACCGAGTCTTCACTGTGATTCTATCAGATTCTAATGAAACTAATGCGAAATCAATGTTTGATTCGATACCTTTCGCGACTGCCTCCAGATCCTCCTGCAAGGTGTCTTCGTCCAAGTTAATCCAACGAAGGATCTTCTCCTTAACTTCGGGACGAACGCTCTTAATGATGGGCGCAACGTGGCCCAGTTCTGGTTCCGTCTTCGAGCAGTAATCATCAATGAGACTTAATGACAGTACCGACTTGTTGCTGCCGATCTCCTTGAACACCGAGCTAGCCGCTCCAACGTAATCCAGAGGCTCCGATATCGTTGAATATTGACTAGACAATCTTTTAGAACGACCTTCTAATATCCCAAGAATTAATTAACAACCATTAATCCACCTGGATTATTCTAAATTAATCCAAAGTGTAAGTGTTTACCCTTATCTTTCAAACACTCGCAACAATTACATTCTTCCTTTGTAACTTGATGTTTTTTTCCATTGCAAGGCACAGATTCAGGGACTTTCGACTTAAAAGAGTATGATTTTATCATTAAAACACAATAACATAATGTGTAATAATATTGTTTGTGTGTCCAGGCTCCACATGAACGTATGGAAGTACAAATAAGTGTACCTCGGATACAGCTTCGTCGGAGATTCTCTCGTAAACTCGAGTGTATTGGAGGTATCGTCGACGATAAGCGGCTTTGCTCGGGCAGCCCGCGGCCAATTGCGGCTCGCGGCAACACGGCTGAAGGAAATACTGCAATTGGCAGGGTACGCACTCGTATCGAGCGAAGTACCACTCATTATCGAGCGGCCATACACGCACGTCCAACTTCTCCTGGCGCAGCACTTTCGATAGCAACATCCTTCGGACAATCTAAGGTACGATCGATTAATATCTAAGATTTCATTGAGATACATATTATATTTCTTCTCTATTTATTAACTTGTGCGGATTGATTTGAGATAGAATTGCCGAAAATTTTCAGGCATTGCAACTGTGGTGACTTCTTCAGGGAGTTCAGGATGTCGATCATTCCATCATCGGTGATTCTGTTGTATGAGATATCCAATAGTAAAAGTTTAGAGGACGGCAAACTGCGACTGAGACTTCTACAATCATTTTAGGTATGTATCAGATAAGGAAGAAACCCTTTATAAGTTAATTATTAGTGTTTAATTAGTGATATGTATATTTAAAGGATTTGTCCTGAGAATGGATGCTACCTAGCACCATGGTCAGTAACGATGTTGCGTTCGAGAGAAAGTATCTTCAAAGCTGGTCTCTTTGACAGCCAATCACAGATGGCTTGTAGTCCAAAATCGCCTATATTGTTGCAACCAAGATCCAGCGATATAAGAGTGTTATTGCACTTGGCACTCGTCATCAAAGTCTCAATATCATGGCAGCTGAAGCTGCACTTCTGCAATCGAAGCCCGAGTAGCCTCCTGTTGTGCTGTTTTAATTAACAATAATTCGAATAATGTAGTTTATCATTTATTTCTTCATAATTAATGTTAATTGATCATCAGATGATCAGAAGTATTAATAGCTTTGGAGTTTGAATTTAAAAATATGAGATATTTAGCGAGAGAGTAATTTTTTCAAGTTTTTGATTTTTCATGCCTCAGATTTTGTATTCAAAAAGCTGTAAAAATTGGACAATATACACCTCACGAACAGTAACACGTCTGATTTATTTCAAAACCCTAGATTCACTAGTATAAGAGATATTAATTATAAACACTTTTTTTTAACGTTTTTGATTTTTCACAGCTTGGGTTTTGCAGTTAAAAATCTGGATAATTTATATAAGATGCGCCTAGTTCAGACACGCATCCCTGATTTTTTTCAGATTTTTTCCTCTATTGGGAACGGAGATATTAATTAAAAACGAGATTCACATACCTCCTGGCCTATTCTGCACTCCTAATACAATCCTGGTAATTTTACCTTATAATTCGACCAGAAATTGTCGCCGATCTCAACCGAAACATCACAAACATCGCTTTTAATTAATATCTCCGTTCCCAGTGGACGAACAATTCTGAAAAAAATTAGAGGCACGTGTCTTGATGAGGCGCATCTTATATAATTTATCCAGATTTTTAATTGCAAAAACCAAGCTATGAAAAATCAAAAACGAAAAATAAAATTGTTATTGTTTAATAACTTCTTTCCCAGTGGTTGTAAAATTTTTAAACATTTACACAGCATGCGTCTTACTACCAGACATACCCCTAATTTAATTAAGAATTTTCCTTACACTATTATAGAAGTTATTAAACAATAACAATTTTATTTATCGTTTTTGATTTTTCACAGCTTGGTTTTTGCAATTAAAAATCTGGATAAAATATATAACATGCGCCTCATCAAAACACGTGCCTCTAATTTTTTCCAGAATTTTTCGTCCACTGGGAACGGAGATATTAATTAAAAGCGATATTTGTGATATTCGGTTGATCGGCGCTAATTTCTGGCTGAATTATAAGGTAAAATTACCAGGATTTCATTAGGAGTGCAGAATAGGCAAAGAGGTATGCGAATCGTTTTTAATTAATATCTCCGTTCCCAATAGAGGAAAAAATCTGAAAAAAATCAGGGACACGTGTCTTAATGAGGCGCATCTTATATAAATTATCCAGATTTTTAGCTGCAACCCCCGAGCTGTGAAAAATCAAAAACGTTAAATTAAAGCGTTTATAATTAATAACTTCTATAATACTGTAAGGAAAATTCTTAATTAAATTGGGGGTATGTCTGGTAGTAAGACGCATGCTGTGTAAAAGTTTAAAAATTCTGCAACTACTGGGAAAGAAGTTATTAAACAATAACAATTTTATTTATCGTTTTTGATTTTTCACAGCTTGGTTTTTGCAATTAAAAATCTGGATAAATTATATAACATGCGCCTCATCAAGACACGTGTCTCTAATTT
The DNA here is from genome assembly GCA_964023945.1 of Ectemnius cavifrons. Classification (NCBI taxonomy): domain Eukaryota; kingdom Metazoa; phylum Arthropoda; class Insecta; order Hymenoptera; family Crabronidae; genus Ectemnius; species Ectemnius cavifrons. The sequence continues at coordinate 7,642 of CAXIEQ010000015.1, forward strand.
TTTTCAGAATTTTTCGTCCACTGGGAACGGAGATATTAATTAAAAGCGATCCTTGTGATATTCGGTTGATCGGCGCTAATTTCTGGCTGAATTATAAGGTAAAATTACCAGGATTTCATTAGGAGTGCAGAATAGGCAAAGAGGTATGCGAATCGTTTTTAATTAATATCTCCGTTCCCAATAGAGGAAAAAATCTGAAAAAAATCAGGGACACGTGTCTTAATGAGGCGCATCTTATATAAATTATCCAGATTTTTAGCTGCAACCCCCGAGCTGTGAAAAATCAAAAACGTTAAATTAAAGCGTTTATAATTAATAACTTCTATAATACTGTAAGGAAAATTCTTAATTAAATTGGGGGTATGTCTGGTAGTAAGACGCATGCTGTGTAAAAGTTTAAAAATTCTGCAACTACTGGGAAAGAAGTTATTAAACAATAACAATTTTATTTATCGTTTTTGATTTTTCACAGCTTGGTTTTTGCAATTAAAAATCTGGATAAATTATATAACATGCGCCTCATCAAGACACGTGTCTCTAATTTTTTTCAGAATTTTTCGTCCACTGGGAACGGAGATATTAATTAAAAGCGATCCTTGTGATATTCGGTTGATCGGCGCTAATTTCTGGCTGAATTATAAGGTAAAATTACCAGGATTTCATTAGGAGTGCAGAATAGGCAAAGAGGTATGCGAATCGTTTTTAATTAATATCTCCGTTCCCAATAGAGGAAAAAATCTGAAAAAAATCAGGGACACGTGTCTTAATGAGGCGCATCTTATATAAATTATCCAGATTTTTAGCTGCAACCCCCGAGCTGTGAAAAATCAAAAACGTTAAATTAAAGCGTTTATAATTAATAACTTCTATAATACTGTAAGGAAAATTCTTAATTAAATTGGGGGTATGTCTGGTAGTAAGACGCATGCTGTGTAAAAGTTTAAAAATTCTGCAACTACTGGGAAAGAAGTTATTAAACAATAACAATTTTATTTATCGTTTTTGATTTTTCACAGCTTGGTTTTTGCAATTAAAAATCTGGATAAATTATATAACATGCGCCTCATCAAGACACGTGTCTCTAATTTTTTTCAGAATTTTTCGTCCACTGGGAACGGAGATATTAATTAAAAGCGATCCTTGTGATATTCGGTTGATCGGCGCTAATTTCTGGCTGAATTATAAGGTAAAATTACCAGGATTTCATTAGGAGTGCAGAATAGGCAAAGAGGTATGCGAATCGTTTTTAATTAATATCTCCGTTCCCAATAGAGGAAAAAATCTGAAAAAAATCAGGGACACGTGTCTTAATGAGGCGCATCTTATATAAATTATCCAGATTTTTAGCTGCAACCCCCGAGCTGTGAAAAATCAAAAACGTTAAATTAAAGCGTTTATAATTAATAACTTCTATAATACTGTAAGGAAAATTCTTAATTAAATTGGGGGTATGTCTGGTAGTAAGACGCATGCTGTGTAAAAGTTTAAAAATTCTGCAACTACTGGGAAAGAAGTTATTAAACAATAACAATTTTATTTATCGTTTTTGATTTTTCACAGCTTGGTTTTTGCAATTAAAAATCTGGATAAATTATATAACATGCGCCTCATCAAGACACGTGTCTCTAATTTTTTTCAGAATTTTTCGTCCACTGGGAACGGAGATATTAATTAAAAGCGATCCTTGTGATATTCGGTTGATCGGCGCTAATTTCTGGCTGAATTATAAGGTAAAATTACCAGGATTTCATTAGGAGTGCAGAATAGGCAAAGAGGTATGCGAATCGTTTTTAATTAATATCTCCGTTCCCAATAGAGGAAAAAATCTGAAAAAAATCAGGGACACGTGTCTTAATGAGGCGCATCTTATATAAATTATCCAGATTTTTAGCTGCAACCCCCGAGCTGTGAAAAATCAAAAACGTTAAATTAAAGCGTTTATAATTAATAACTTCTATAATACTGTAAGGAAAATTCTTAATTAAATTGGGGGTATGTCTGGTAGTAAGACGCATGCTGTGTAAAAGTTTAAAAATTCTGCAACTACTGGGAAAGAAGTTATTAAACAATAACAATTTTATTTATCGTTTTTGATTTTTCACAGCTTGGTTTTTGCAATTAAAAATCTGGATAAATTATATAACATGCGCCTCATCAAGACACGTGTCTCTAATTTTTTTCAGAATTTTTCGTCCACTGGGAACGGAGATATTAATTAAAAGCGATCCTTGTGATATTCGGTTGATCGGCGCTAATTTCTGGCTGAATAGTAGGGTAAAATTACCAGGATTTCATTAGGAGTGCAGAATAGGCAAAGAGGTATGCGAATCGTTTTTAATTAATATCTCCGTTCCCAATAGAGGAAAAAATCTGAAAAAAATCAGGGACACGTGTCTTAATGAGGCGCATCTTATATAAATTATCCAGATTTTTAGCTGCAACCCCCGAGCTGTGAAAAATCAAAAACGTTAAATTAAAGCGTTTATAATTAATAACTTCTATAATACTGTAAGGAAAATTCTTAATTAAATTAGGGGTATGTCTGGTAGTAAGACGCATGCTGTGTAAAAGTTTAAAAATTCTGCAACTACTGGGAAAGAAGTTATTAAACAATAACAATTTTATTTATCGTTTTTAATTTTTCACAGCTTGGTTTTTGCAATTAAAAATCTGGATAAATTATATAACATGCGCCTCATCAAGACACGTGCCTCTAATTTTTTTCAGATTTTTTCGTCCACTGGGAACGGAGATATTAATTAAAGCGATCCTTGTGATATTCGGTTGATCGGCGCTAATTTCTGGCTGAATTATAAGGTAAAATTACAGGATTTCATTAGGAGTGCAGAATAGGCAAAGAGGTATGCGAATCGTTTTTAATTAATATCTCCGTTCCCAATAGAGGAAAAAATCTGAAAAAAATCAGGGGCAAAACCCAAGCTCTGAAAAATCAAAAACGTTAAAATTAATTGTTTATAATTAATAACTTCTTTCCCAGTAGTTGTACAATTTTTAAACATTTACACAGCATGTGTCTTACTACCAGACATACCCCTGATTTAATTCAGAATTTTCCTTATACTATGATAGAAGTTATTAATTATAAACAATTAATTTTAACGTTTTTGATTTTTCACAGCTTCGGTTTTGCAGTTAAAAATCTGGATAATTTATATAAGATGCGCCTCATTAAGACACGTGTCCCTGATTTTTTTCAGATTTTTTCCTCTATTGGGAACGGAGATATTAATTAAAAACGATTCGCATACCTCTTTGCCTATTCTGCACTCCTAATGAAATCCTGGTAATTTTACCTTATAATTCAGCCAGAAATTAGCGCCGATCAACCGAATATCACAAGGATCGCTTTTAATTAATATCTCCGTTCCCAGTGGACGAAAAATTCTGAAAAAAATTAGAGGCACGTGTCTTGATGAGGCGCATGTTACATAATTTATCCAGATTTTTAATTGCAAAAACCAAGCTGTGAAAAATCAAAAACGATAAATAAAATTGTTATTGTTTAATAACTTCTTTCCCAGTAGTTGCAGAATTTTTAAACTTTTACACAGCATGCGTCTTACTACCAGACATACTCCTGATTTAATTAAGAATTTTCCTTACACTATTATAGAAGTTATTAATTATAAACAATTAATTTTTACGTTTTTGATTTTTCACAGCTTGGGTTTTGCAGTTAAAAATCTGGATAAATTATATAACATGCGCCTCATCAAGACACGTGCCTCTAATTTTTTTCAGAATTTTTCGTCCACTGGGAACGGAGATATTAATTAAAAGCGATCCTTGTGATATTCGGTTGATCGGCGCTAATTTCTGGCTGAATTATAAGGTAAAATTACCAGGATTTCATTAGGAGTGCAGAATAGGCAAAGAGGTATGCGAATCGTTTTTAATTAATATCTCCGTTCCCAATAGAGGAAAAAATCTGAAAAAAATCAGGGACACGTGTCTTAATGAGGCGCATCTTATATAAATTATCCAGATTTTTAGCTGCAACCCCCGAGCTGTGAAAAATCAAAAACGTTAAATTAAAGCGTTTATAATTAATAACTTCTATAATACTGTAAGGAAAATTCTTAATTAAATTAGGGGTATGTCTGGTAGTAAGACGCATGCTGTGTAAAAGTTTAAAAATACTGCAACTACTGGGAAAGAAGTTATTAAACAATAACAATTTTATTTATCGTTTTTGATTTTTCACAGCTTGGTTTTTGCAATTAAAAATCTGGATAAATTATATAACATGCGCCTCATCAAGACACGTGCCTCTAATTTTTTTCAGATTTTTTCGTCCACTGGGAACGAAGATATTAATTAATAGCGATATTTATTATGTTTCGGTTGAAATCGGCGGTAATTTCTGGTCGAATTATAATGTTTTTAATTAATATCTCCGTTCCCAATAGAGGAAAAAATCTGAAAAAAATCAGGGACGCGTGTCTTAATGAGGCGCATGGTATATAAATTATTCAGATTTTTAACTGCAAAACCCAAGCTCTGAAAAATCAAAAACGTTAAAATTAATTGTTTATAATTAATAACTTCTTTCCCAGTAGTTGTACAATTTTTAAACATTTACACAGCATGTGTCTTACTACCAGACATACCCCTAATTTAATTAAGAATTTTCCTTACAGTATTATAGAAGTTATTAATTATAAACGCTTTAATTTAACGTTTTTGATTTTTCACAGCTCGGGGGTTGCAGCTAAAAATCTGGATAATTTATATAAGATGCGCCTCATTAAGACACGTGTCCCTGATTTTTTTCAGATTTTTTCCTCTATTGGGAACGGAGATATTAATTAAAAACGATTCGCATACCTCTTTGCCTATTCTGCACTCCTAATGAAATCCTGGTAATTTTACCCTACTATTCAGCCAGAAATTAGCGCCGATCAACCGAATATCACAAGGATCGCTTTTAATTAATATCTCCGTTCCCAGTGGACGAAAAATTCTGAAAAAAATTAGAGACACGTGTCTTGATGAGGCGCATGTTATATAATTTATCCAGATTTTTAATTGCAAAAACCAAGCTGTGAAAAATCAAAAACGATAAATAAAATTGTTATTGTTTAATAACTTCTTTCCCAGTGGTTGTAAAATTTTTAAACTTTTACACAGCATGCGTCTTACTACCAGACATACCCCTAATTTAATTAAGAATTTTCCTTACAGTATTATAGAAGTTATTAATTATAAACGCTT
>CAXIEQ010000017.1:0-96705 GCA_964023945.1 Ectemnius cavifrons
GTACCGCAGGGATCTGTACTTGGACCAATTTTGTTCAATGTCTATATAAACGATCTAAAAAATTACCTTAAAAAATATTGCACTGTACGTATGTTTGCAGATGACACAGTACTTTATGTAATTGATAACAATGTAGATAATATAGAGTCACAGCTAAATATGGCAATGACTAGCATGGACGATTGGATGCGTGAAAATTCCATGTTTTTAAATACGTCTAAAACCTACTATATGGTAATTAAAAATAATAGAACGAAGTTACATAAAGACTTAAGTATATACTACAGACAAACTGAAATAGAGAAGAGAAATGAAATTAAGTATTTAGGCGTTTATATAGACGAACATTTGACTTTCAAAAAACATGTAACTTATATAGAAGCGAAAATAGGAGCTAAGCTAGGGTTACTAAATAGAATAGGTAAATTGGTAGGTCCACTTACACGATGCCATATTTACAAAACGATGATTGCGCCTGTGATGGAATACTGTTCCTCAGTCCTCACATATGCCAATCAAAAGGAGGTTATGAAGTTACAAATGCTTCAAAACAGAGCCATGCGTATAATATTGCACTGTGATATATACACATCAACAGCTGAAATGAGACGAGTATTAAACTTTATGACAATAGACATGCGAATTACAAGGAATATATTAATACTTATCTTTAAAATGGTAAATAAGCAAATTGGTACAGAAATGTGCAGTAAAATTGAATTCGTGGGTAATCACTCGAATCGCACTACACGGCAAAGTAGTCACATTGCAATAACGGAGAGGAGAACAACAAAAGCAAGGAAAAGTCTCTTTTACGAAGGGTTTAAACGATTCAATGAACTTCCGAAGTATGTGAAGGACTGTGATAGTGTAGACAGTTTTAAGCGAAGGGTGACCGCATATTTGAAATGTAAACACGAGTGAAAGAGGCATGAAGTAGGGTATCGAACATAGATGGATGTGAAAAGCGCGCGTTTAAGATTTAAGTTCAAACGATGTACCTGAAATGTAAATGTATATGAGTACTAGCCGAGAAGGCTAAATATACGACATTCATTCATTCATTCCCCCCCCCCTCTCCCCCCTCTCCCCCCTCTCCCCCTCCCACTCTCCCTCCCACCCCCTGTCTCCCCCCCCCTCTCTCTCGCGAGAGGGGGAGAGAGGGGGAGAGGGAGAGGGAGAGAGAGAGGGGGGGAGAGGGAGAGGGAGAGAGAGAGGGAGAGGGAGAGAGATGGACCGAATGTTTCAAAAAGTGTATGCATACGAATGAACGCGGATTGAAAACTTTAGATTTTAAGCGTATGGTGATGTGTAAGGTGGAAGCTGTACGGGAAGAATACAATTCGTAAATATAGATTCGCACACGGCTAAGGGGGCTGCTATGTCGGTGAGCCCTCCTGAATGCGTGTGCGTTTCTTAGAATTGAGGGGGCTCGTCTGGACACTCGAGACGCAACGTCGCCGACGACGGAGTGAAACTGGGTCATTCCGTGTCATGTGAATACTCTTAATTTACTGATGATACAGTTTTCATAAAATTTACACATATTGTTCTCCATATTAAAATAGATAGATTTTGGTTAAATGGGACCACTACAGAAGATTTTTTGTTGTGGAAACCGCTGATCGAATCAACATTGGTTTTTTTTATTTTACTCGGGAAGGAACGTACTTTATAGCTATACTTTTTCGTGCCACGCAAAATTGATTATTTAGTACAAGACATGAACAAATTATAGCTATAAAGTCCGTCTCTTCCTGGCAAAAAAAGAACAATGTCGATTCGACCAATGGTTTTCGTAAAAAAATTCTTCTGTAATGGTATTATTTAGCTAAAAGACTAAAATGACCTACTTTGGCGGTCTGTAATTCTTAAACAATATGGAAAAAGAGAATATGACCTCTATCTATTTTCATGTGAAGAACAATATGTGTACATTTTATGAAAATCTGTATCATCATTAAATTAAGAGTATTCACACGGCATAGATTGACCCAGCTGTTTCTCGGAATTGGGGATCTGTCTCGGCATTTCGAGACGTTGCATCGATCGCAGAGAAGGGGGCTGTTGTTGAGTCAGTATATACGTGGTGTTCCGACCTATCCTAATAATTAAATTTGCTATTTTAGAACTGCGGGAAGAAATCAGGTGGATGCGAGCGGGGCGCTTCCAGCCACCCCCGCCGCCGCCACCGCCGCCGCCGCCACCGCCACCGCCACCGCAGCTGCAGGGGCCGTCACATGCGCTGGTGCCGGGGCCGTCGCAGGCGCTGGTGCCGCAGCCGCTGCCGGGCACATCGCGGACTCTGGAGCCGCAAAATCCAATTCGAAGTGAGTCTACTTTCACGAATAATGAAAATATGAAGGGAAGAATGTTTTATTAATTTTATTATTAATTTTACGTCAAATTTTCATTAATTACAGAACGCTCCAAAGCAGGCGGCAAGGGGAGGAGGGCCGCCAAAAAAAGGTGGCATGCCGCCCGCAAAGAGGGCAATTATTACTACTACGGCTACCACGACTACCGCGGCCGTGGTGGTCGTGGTAGTCGTGGCCATGATGGTCGCGGTGGCGGCAGTGGTGGCAAAACCACTATAGTTTATATGAATTAGGTTAGATAAACTATAAATAAATTAGGTTAGTTAGGATTAGGATAGTTTATATACATTAGGATTAATTTTATATACATTAGGCTTAATTTTTTATACATTAGGATTAGTTAAAAATAATAAATATTTTAATTTTCTTTTTATAAATATGCCTTCCAGTTTATTACCTTCCTCATCTCATCGTTTTACTTCTTTAGCTGAAGCAGTCCGTGAGCTATGTGATGGCAGTCAAGACACAGTAAAATTGAAGTGCGTATGAAGATATTGCTCGCCTAATATAATTCTAATTAAGGGATAATGCCACTATAGCGAGCAAGAAAATATATGAAATTTGACAATTTTTTATGGTAACACAGTAAATGAAGTACAGAATTTGTTTAAAGGCCTTCATTGTGTGTATTTTGAAGAATATTTAGAATTTTTTTATTTAATTATTGTCCATAAAATGACGGGGGTAGAGCTCGGCAAACAAATGAAACTTCTCATTACGTGTAATATTCTGCGGCCGGAAAGATTTCTCCCTTAATTTTCGACCTGGAACAATAAACAATAAAACAAACATTTTTCAATTTTGTATAAACTTAGCTCGAGAAGTACGTAGCAAAATTAAAAAATATTTTTTGTTCGAATGGCGCACAATAGAAATAAAATTTCTTGTAAGTTTTTATCGGAAACAGAAATTTTATTTCTATTGTGCGCCATCTAAAAAATTATATTTTTTTATTTCGCTACGTACTTTTCGAGCTAAGTTTACACAGAATTGAAAAATGTTTGTTTTATTGTTCCAGGTCGAAAATTAGGAGAGAAAATCTTTCCGGCCGCAGAACACGACACGGTTTCACTTCCCGAGTTCTAGCACCGCCATTTTGTCGAAAATAATTAAATGAAAAAACTAAATATTCTTCAAAGCATATACAAATAAAGCCCTTCAAACGGAATTTGTATTGCATTTACTGTGTTGTCGTAAAAAATGGTCAAAATTCATATTCATATAGTTTCTTAGTGGCTAGCGTGGCATTACCCCTTAAGTAATAAATCATATTAGCAAAAGAGAAATTACCAATAGTTAGGGTGAATTTAAATTGCAGATTAGACAAGCTATACGCTCATACGCACTCTAACATTGGTGTACCTTGACTACCAAATACGTAGCTTAAGGAGCGCATAATGTAAAGTAATGAAATTTACTAAGCAAGTACTGATTATCAATCAATAGCTAGTATATTGCTAAATGAAACATGATTGATAATTATTGCTTGCTTAATTTATTTTATTCTTTAGCTGAAGTGTTCCTTGAGCGATGAACTTTACAGTCATGATCATGATACAACTAAATTAGATTGCCTATGTTACGAGCCAGGCTTCGCGAGTCCTAAAATATGCTCTAAGATCGTGTTAAGGGCTATTTCACCTTAACCAGACTCGAGTCTTCTAGTTCCCAATCGGCCCTACGTCAATCCTGGGATGTTGTTGAGTGCTATTTCAACTCAACCGCACTCAGGTCCCTAAACTCCTTTTAAACCCTTTATACTAGTTACTTTCAATAACTCAGAACAGAACTTGGGATCGTGCTAAGGGCTATTTCACCTTAACCAGACTCAAGTCTGGACCTTGTTAAATAAAAGAATGGCTAGTTGCTTCCAGTAGCTCAGAACAGAGACTTGGGATCGTGCTAAGGGCTATTTCACCTTAACCAGACTCAAGACTGCTCATTGATCATGGAAGAATGCCCTAAGCTAGAGTTAAACCTTACTATGGCTCGCCGGATACACCTTGAGCGTTAAAGATGTATCCTCGTGGGATCTTTTGTTATTCTTTTCCTTGTTATGCTTATTTGAAACAAGGTTGACCAAACAGGAATTTAGTAATGATGACACAAATGGTTTCCTAATGAAAGCTAGAATAATGTTCAATATATTCTGAATAGTAAATAATACAAAACACAAAAATATACAATGAGAGTTTCTGTGGCTTTGAGATGTTGTTACAAATAATATGAATTCGTTTTACGATACGATTTGAACGGGGGAGAAACTAACGAAAGAACTGTGACTTGCCTAACGATCGCGATGAGACACGATGTACGTACGGTAATTGTAACTGCTTCGAAGGAGACTAGTGCTCGATCTACTACGGCGTTCTTCGCTGGTCCGATTGACAGAGCTTCGCCGTCGATGAGAGTTCGGAACTGATTCCCCCGCTTTCCACTAGAATTTAGGGCTTAAATACCCGAAAAACCCAGTGAAAAGGGGGTATGGTAGGAGTATAGGCGCCAAGGGTCTGACTACGCTTGAGGTCTAAACACTTATAGGGGAAGCAAAAGTGCACCGCTGCAGAGTTCACTAAGGGCAGGCTGCGATGATCCCTTACTAGGAATGCGTTTTAAGAGCTTGAGATAAGACGGAACGAAAGAGTCGAAGTCACAGTTTTAAGGCTCGAAAAATACGCACGGGAAAACTATGTGGGAGACTAGCGAGTTAAAATTATTGAATCTACGTGTGAAATAAGGCTAAGAAAAGTAGTCCGATGAGGATGAATATGTAACAGCTTCAATCCGTGTGGAGTTAGAAAAAACTTTTAGTTGATCCGGATCATCTTGATAAAAACGCTTGTTAATGACATGATGTGGACAGCAGCGGTTTCCTTCCGGTATGTAAATACGTTTTTGGTATAGGACTGCATACGTACTTCCTCGGGAATAATACATACCCCCCAAAACCATTAAAATGAAAAAAAACGCCAAGTAGTCTGCCCCCACCCCCTCCGCCATCCCGGCTCCCCAACCCACCAACCTTATCAAAATCATTTAAAAAATTACCAAAAATAGAAATGGATATCATTGGTAAACGAAAGCCAAGTTTTCATTCAAAGATATCTCGAGTTAACTCGCATTAGCAATTAACAATAAATTCACAATAAATTAGCGATTAACAATAATAAAAAAACTTGGCGTGTGCGCATCATCAAAATAAATTAGGCTATGCTTGATTCATAAGTTATGCCTGCAAGCTGTAACTTTTTCGGAAATCGGGGTGAAAGTCTTATATCGATCGAAAACCGCTACGCATCGGGATAAGTAGCCTCGGCTTCTCGCGCTGTATAGCTATAGCTAACTACTTGGCGCGAGACTCTACCGAGTCTCCTGATGTCGGAGGCTCGTTATTTCGCGTCGTCTTCGCACACTCTTCTCCGGTATCCATCTTCTTTTGTTTCACTCGGCTCGTTTAGTCTATTATCACTTTATTTCGACTGACTCACAAACTAACATTCCTCTTCTTATATCCCCGACGGATTATTCCCACCACCATAGACCGGAGTATATACTCAGGTCAAAACCCAAATCTTAATATTATTTCTGGGAACAACGCTACCCAGGTACGGTTTCATACTCGATCGTACTTCGAAGTTGAACTCTGCGGCACATATATTTCTGGTAGCATTACAAATGCAACAATATTTGTGTGTCGCCATAGTCCTCCCAATTTGAACTTCTATATATTCGGAGTCCGATGCATCGCATGTAGGTGCTAGCTTCATCTTAACTGTTGGACCTTCCGTCCTTGATTGAGGCATACTGCTACTGGATTGGGTCAAACTCAACTGTGATAATCCTGACTGAGATTGTTCGAGCTGCCAGACTGATCAGCACCCAATAATGAATTGTTCTGTACGACAGATGTACTTCCTTGCAACGTACGCATATCATCTTGTAGTATAGATGCATTGACCTCTTGCTCATCAGTCTCTATCCTTCTTCTCTTGTGTTTATAGAACGTAACACGATAATATCCGCATATAACATCATTTGCAGACACCTCTTTGCCGAAGATTTGTTGAAACACCTCAGCATCATCCACTGAGTCTATTTTCTTCTTAATAGCCGGTGCTCTATTCACTCCTCTTTCACAAATTACGCACGTTTGGTTGTCCGTCTTGGTAGAAGCCATGTTTTAAAGTTAAGGCAAAACTTGTGCAAAAACTATTCAAACGCTACAAACAGCAGATAGAACAGAACGTAAGCCAGCGCATGTACCGGTGAAAAAAAATAATAAAACCAAAACCATTTTTTCATCGCTGATTCCCAGACCGAGAAATAAGCAAACTATTTTTTCTTTAATTGTGCTTTAAATTCTTTAAATTTTCGCGTTGTTTCAAAGCCGATTGCATATTTTGATCGCGAGATATGATTTTTTTACGAGTTTTCGATTATCATTTTTTTTCTCGAATACCCTTTGATGAAAAAGGCTGGAACTTGAGAATAAATTATTTCTTTACCGTCCAAACATCCCCCAAAATTGCCGTCAAATAAGGCCCGGGGGCAATTTTTGGCTGCTTACCCGGCTACGGCCTTTGTTGGACGAATATGAATTGCCAGTAGATTGCATGCCTTTGAGTTCCATATAATGAAGTCCAATGCTGCGTATGTTACATTTGTTACGTACTTACCTCCTGAACGTAACACATTATACAGATAAGCTGCATCCCCCTCTTATTCGTCATATTGTTGAAGTATTAAACATGTCAAATATGTAGCTTGAGAATTACTTAAATCAAAGACCTGAAATGTACTGAGCAAATACTGATTGGTAATGGCGGCATGTTCCTAAGTTGTGTCAGTATCAGTATCTACTCATCAAATTGTAAACCTGTCGCTTAAGTGGTTCTTAGCTCCACATTTAATGAGTTTCACACTTCACAAACTTAAGTGAAGGACTCCAAATTTGTTGGACGAATATGAATTGCCAGTAGATAGCATGCCTTTGAATTCCATATAATTAAGTCCAATCCTTTGTATGTTACATTATACAGCCAAGATGTGTCCTTGTCACATTGTTGAAGTATTAATTAAATCTTTCACTTTTGTAGTATTTGAATTATGTATCTGATCAGTAAGTTTGAAATCTATCACTGACGTGGTCTTGGGTACGCCCTTGTCAAACTTGACACTACAAATGTATCGAATAAGAGAATTAATAGAACTTATTAAGTGCTGAGCCTCATCGTAACATTATTAATTTAGGGGTATACTAGTCGTGGGAAATCAGTATTTGCTCATCAAATTTTAAGTCTGTCACTTAAGTGGTTCTTAGCCTACACATTTGACAAGTTGTACACTTTTCACATATGTTGAATGAAGAGAGAATGTACAATTTAAGCAAAGGACTCCAAATTTGTTGTGCAAATACATATGAGTTGCCAATACATAGCATGTCCTTGAATTGCATCTAATTAAGACCAACGCTTCGTATGTTACATTATACAGATAAGTTGTACCTTCCTCCTATTTGTCACATTGTTGAAGTATTAAACTTGTCAAATGGGTAATAACAAATTATATTTTTATTTTACCGCTTAACTAACAAAAAGAATTGAAATCCCCCCAAAACCATTAAAATGAAAAAAAACGCCAAGTAGTCCGCCCCCACCCCCTCCGCCATCCCGGCTCCCCAACCCACCAACTTTGTCAAAATCATTTAAAAAATTACCGAAAATAGAAATGGATATAATTGGTAAACGAAAGCCAAGTTATAATTCAGATATAACTAATAACATACAAGAAAGCCAAGTTTTCATTCAAAGATATCTCGAGTTAACTCACATTAGCAATTAACAATAAATTCACAATAAATGACCGATTAACAATACAAAAAATCTTGGCGTGTGCGCGCTTCATTCCGACCCAGCTAGCACGAAGTCCGCTTTAACTTCGCTTAAAGCGCGCTCTATTTGGAGTAGGTGGAGTTTTTGGGAACCCCAAAAGTTCACCGAAAGGCCGCTAGAAGGCCGCTCGAAGTTTACTCATGTCCGCATATAAGTGACGTATTGGCGTCCAAAAGAAGTTGACTTAAAGCGGACTTCTAAAAGCTGAGTTAAAACGGACTTCTGAAAGCTGAGTTAAAGCGGACTTCTAAAAACCGAGTTAAAGCGGACGTTTAAACGGTAGCTTCAGGCTAGCATTGAAGAGCGCTCTAAATGGTGATTTTTTAGGTTTAAATTTAAATACAGTTAGGTTTAAGTTATGAAACATTTATTCAATGTTTATTGCATTGGTATTAGAATTTTTACACAATAAATTTATAACAGTAAAATAAAACTTAAAATATACACTTTAAAAACTATATAATTAAATATTATATGATAACCTATAACTTAAAAACTACATAAAACTAAACTTAACATTTTAAGAACTATTGCCTAGCAAGTTCACTGCGAACCCGATCGCCTGCTCGTTGAAACCAATTTTGGACTGCTGTTTTCACCATGAAATGGGTTGTGTTTGCCTCATTCACGTGTTTCGTTGTCAAAACAGCTTCTGCAGAAACAAAAATATTAAAGAAAATTAGTTGTGTGAAACAAAATTTAATGGGGTACTTTATACCCAGATAGCACAAAGTCATCCTCCGGTTTGCCTAGGGATACCCCGAGTGGGATATACCATGTCCTATGGATAGCCGATTTGGGCTTGAATTCAACCTAAGGTTATCCCTAGGATCGACGAATGTAACACTGGTTTCTGAACTCCAGGATATCCCGAAAAGGTCAGCCGACGAACATCCGAGGATAACATTGGGTTATCCTCAGGTAATACGTATACGGACGCGGATGTCCCAAGAATGGCCTACGGTCAGCCCGGGCAGCAGAATAAGAGGTCGACCGCATTGGAATTTCATAAAATACACGAGAAAATTGAATTTTTAAAAATACAGGGTGTTCCAAAACTGTCTATAACGGTAGTTGGAGATTAATTACAATTTGTGTTAAAAATTTTGGAAAAAATTTTGAGACATTTTTGGAATGGCGCTTTCTGGAATAAAAGTCGGGAAAGAGAGGCTGGACGAGGGCGACAATACTCTGTAAGTGTTAACCGTATGAGTATTAATCACCATCACTAGCGAGGCGCAACCTCGAAGTACGCCCGCTGATTTTTGCTGCGAGGGGCACCTCGGATAGCCGCCTCATCGCGAAGCCACTTACTGCGCCCTGCGCCGCACCAATACTTACTCGCGCCTAGTGTGCTGGTCGCGTCCGACGATCGCAGCTGAGGCGGTCGGGTGAGCGGCGAGAATCTTGGGCGGCTCGAGCCATCCCACCGCACCTCGGCGCGTCACAGCGACCCCGGCCAACCTTACCCGCTGATTGGTTAATTGTTTTGGTTAATAACTCCCAAAGTTGGGTATAACTTCAAATTTTGGAAGGTGCTATCGTCATCACGAGGTCACGCCCCACATGATGGCTATCACCGTTATAGACAGCTTTGGAACACCCTGTATACATTTTTATTAAATATCTGCAAACAAGTGGTATATTACAAAAATAGACAGCATTACACTCAGTACGTAAAATTAATACAACAATAACATATTTGTAATTTTGCTGCCATGCAGAATCAGAGAATGGCATAGAAATATATAAAAATCGCTATGTAAATGATAAATATTAGAAATTAAGAATTATCACAGGACATGAAACGACCTTAAATATATATAAGAAGAAATACGTGCTGTCTAATACACCTGTAATACACTAAAAATTTTAGGAACTATTCAAGCACGACGATAGACATTGTTTTATAAAATTGTATAAAAAATATATCTGTACCTTTGGCATATAATGGCAGTGACTATTAGATTCTGTACACAATAACGGGTATTGCAGCAATATATGCGTAGTCGGATGACGAACAATATTTTTTCCCTTTTTCACTAGAATTGGAGTAACTACTAAACCAATTACTTAATGAGTACAGTGATTTTACCTTTCATTAATACAGTTGTAGTAAGGAAAACAAAAAAATAGTATATTTACTGTTCTACATCCGCTCCATGTGAAAACATGAAAAAAATGTCACATGTCTTCATCGTCAATTTTAAGAAGCTATATAAACTATGTATATAAAAATACTGGGTTCCGCTGTCTATGTCTAGACGGTCGTTAATACTGAAAATATAAACTAATAAACTAAATTGTGACGGGGCAGCGTAGCCGGTCCCAAAACTCCCGCTCTCACGCGAAGCTGCCTCGCACTCGCCGCTTAACCTCAACAACCGTTGCTCCAAGGGGGACCGCCAAAACTAGCGAATAACTACTAATGCGCCTCTATCTTGTTTCGAGCCCGATATAGCGACGATGTCAGCGAGTCGATCGAGGAGCGGGAGTTAAGCTCGAGGAGAATGGACCCGACGAGTCCTACCTGCGAGCCATACAGAGGGTGCAGATACGCCGATTGACGTGCCGATCAGGCCGCTCTGACCCTGGACAGACGACGGACGACGCAACGGCGACAGACCGACGGACGTACCAGGGGCTCCTAGCTCTCGCTGGCTGAAGGCAGCGGCGGAGAGCGCAGCGTAGCGGAACGATCGATCCCAGCGCGCGGGATCGATACGCGAGCCCTCGATACCGATCGAGACCGATCGGCGCGGCGGCACCGAGAGATCGATAGCGTAAGGCGGCAACGTAACGCGAAACGAATTTTGCGTAGGACCGGACGCTCCTCACTTTGTGAGCGACCTTCCACGCGAGCGGATTCCGAGTGCGAGAGTGAGCAACAACCCGACGATTCGAGGTGTATAGGGAGCGATATAGCAGAGCGCGTTAATACCGGTAAGCCCAGCGAATTGCCTGCCTGCCTATTGCACGTAGAGATCTCGGTGCCGGCCGTTCACGCTCCAATAAGAGGCTACCCTGGCGCGAGTGACCACCGGTCACTAGGCGGTTACCCCCCTTGGCGCGACTCTTCAAGTCGCCGCAAAGTCCCCGGTTCGGAACGAACATCGCGAATCCTTAGACTGGGAGGCGTACGAAAGCCAGGAGCGGCCCGGCCGCCACCATCTAGCCTTGTAACTTGTATGTTAACGGTTTTGGGTTTTTCCGGCTTCGAGGCTCGTAGATCGGCCGCCTATCTTTTGCGAGTGCAGTGCGACTGCCATATTTCGAGAGTTCTGTTCGATTCTTTGGCGTGTCCGAGCCTTCCAGCAGGCGAGCGTCCGGCAAGCGCGACCGGCCAGGATATTAGATTGTGTAGCGGCTACGGGAAAGCCGAGGGTCCGAACGCCGACGTTCGGACGCGAGCGCTAGGACGTAGGATTTTGCGGCTAGTTTCGGCGTGCGTTCGTTAGGAGGAGGATGATTAATGGAGACTGGGCGGAAATGTACGGTAGGCCATATACATTCAGAAGCAGAAGGCTTAGTGGAGGACGGAATATCATTGGGAGACGGCTGAAGAGGAGTTACAAGAGTCGGCGGAGCAGGGAATTCGCGAGCTATGGATGTTAGGAGTTCATTCGTGGAGGACAATGTGGATGGAATGGAGGAAGTCTGAGGAATTAAAGGTTCGTATATTTTAGCTGGGAATTCTAATACAGTTGGTTGAGAGTTAAGAGTACGTTTCCTCATGGGAACATACTGGGGAACCTTAAATACTGGCTCACTACGAGGTTTAGGAATATATGGCTCTATGGTTTTATTATTATTTATTTCTAGAACGGCTGGATCGAAATCGCCATGATCGCGGAATTTGGCTAACTGACGGCGAGCGCGAGTCTGGTTGCCGAGCGTTGATTCTTTCGCGGCATAAGAAGTTAAATATATATATATATATATGCTAGTATAGACTAATGTATTATAAAATTATAATGTATTATAAAATTATATTATATAGTATATGTATAACGCGATTTTGCATTCTGTTGGCAATTGGGTATCGCTGTTACAAGGTTCTGGTAAAAGGTTCTTGTGTTTGCATTCGCGTGCATTGGTTATCGCTTCGCAGTTTAGGCTTTGGGGCCTGTTCTGCCGTAGCGCGTGGGTCAGCACTTCTGCGGCGTGTGGTGTATTTATATGCGCCCATTACGCTTAGTGCTAGTATAATAAGTAAAGAGAGAGAGGTGAATGTAAAGAATCCATAGTGATACAATGAGGGTGTGCGAAGAAGTTTTTGTGTAAATGTTTCTTGGAGGTCGCTTAATTTTTAGCTGACTTTGTCTAGTTCTTCTGGGTGTTTTATGATTCGTTTGAGTTTGAAGTTTGTGCCATTATATGAATTTAAGAGGTTCGCTTCTACGGGATCAGCAGGTAAGTGCTCTATTGTTAAGTTATACTCTGGTAAGTAGTTCCAGGTTTTTTCGATTCCGTAGTATTTTCCGGTTTGGATAGTAAATTCTTTAGCGGTGATTATACATTTTCCTTTTATAGATAGTATACCAGAATCTTTGATGGTTGCGAAATTCGTTACGGTTTGTTTGTCGCATGTTACTCCTAATTTTATGGGGTTCGGCGCGATATATATCCAGGCGCCAGGTTGTTGTAGTTCGATTAGGATAGTGTGGTTTAGAGTCATAATACGTGTTGTACAACTTGCTACTTGTTCCTGAGTGAGTTTACTATACAGTTCGACTTCGCAGAGGCTATCCGGTGATAATGAGAATATCGGGTGGTGCGAAGCGCATAGGTATGTGCTGTGTATTATCTTGCATGTGGCGAGGTCGTCTTTGCTGAGAGTTACATATTGCGATGTCGCCTGGTCTACTGTTACGTAAGGTTCGTCGGATTCGAGGTATGCGTACAGTGAACCGCTTTTGCGAGTTGGTACTGGATATGCTTTGATTAATTCAAATACGCGTCCGTTTGTGAGCGGAACGTCGATGGTCACAATTACAGATTTTGCTTCGGAGAATGCTGTGATAAGCATAATTCTATACAGTAAATGAATGTTTTTAAGACTTATAGTTAAAGGAAAGGTTAGGCCGGTGGCTAGTTCTGTAGCCACGGCTTTCAAGTGTTTTACTATTTCTGCGGGCGGAATTACTCGTGGGTTGAGGATGCCTTTTCTAATATCGACCACAAAATCTAGTATGTCTTGTGCGTCTCGTAGTAGGGTTTCTGTTGTAGTTTCTAGTAGAATGGAGTTTTTGTCAATTATTTCTTGGAGTTGGAAATTTAGGCTGTTTTGTTGGAGTGCGTATTGTATATGGCGTGTGGCGTTAAGTAGTGTCAGTTCGTTTTGTTCTACGTTGTGTATGGTTTCATTAAGTAGTTTTGCGTTTGTGCTAATTACATGGAGTTGTCCTTTTATAATACTTTTGAGTGTTCCTGTTTGCTCTTGTAGAAGTGCAATTTGTTCGTTAATTTCGTTTCTGTCTTCTGTATCCATTATTCCGAATAGTGATTTTCCTATGGTTCCTAGTCCATCGATTAGGCAGCGAGTGTCTCGTGTGTCTGAGCCGATAGTTTGTTCTACATACGTGAGAAGGTCTGTTACGCGGTCTAATTTTTTCTGAATTCCTGTAGTGAAGGTTTGGCAAAAGTGTGCCGATATGTTCGTAGGAGGATTTTTGCATGTCGCGATTGTTTCATAGAGGATGCCTTGGAGGTTTGTTTCGCGTTGGAAGATCGATGATAAGTTAAGATGTAATACCAGTTTCCAGGTGTCTTGATAGGTTTGTAGTGTTCCTATTCTTTCGAAATAGATACCTGGTTGATGCGTGAATTTGCGGACGCTGAAGTATTTATCGGGTATTGTTCCCTGGGTCGCGATGGATCTAATAGCGACGAGGGTGGTTCTGTAATGAGAACGAAAACGACTGTTTTTGTTTTCTTGTGTTTTTGGTTATTTGTTTGAGGGGCAGGGGTGCCTATGTGCATGTGTATGATTGTTCTTCTCGGAAGAAGAAGGTTCTCGCGGAGGGACCGGGGGCCTCCGAGGAACAAGTGTTATCTTACCGAGAGGTCTTACGTGGGAATGGTGTGGAGGTGCAGAGTTGACGAATTTCTCGCGACGTCGTAAGAGGGGATGGGTTATAAGATGTGGATGCTGAGCGATGTTGGCCAATCTACAACATGTCGACGGCGAAGGCTCGTGGGAATATCGTGAGTACCTTGTCATTATTATTGTACGAGGTTGGGTGCTATTTTGCATGTTATTTTTCGCGTGTGATTTAATTGTTGTGTTGTTTTGTTTAGGGACGCGTGTACCATGTCATGGCGGGGGACATCCGCTGGGAGCGGCGTCGGCGGCCGGTCGCCCAGGAAGATTTTGACGATCCATGGGGCGGCCCCGAGGCCGACCATTGGGGCCTAGCGGCCCTGTTTGGTAAGTTATCATTATAGTAAGGGGTGTACGTTTGTCCTAGTGTCCTTATTTGGTGCAATTATTAATCTATATGTTGTGTTTTGTTGCAGAGCGGAACGGCGAGCAGGGCCGCTGGGCCCGCCTCAGGCGGCTGGCCTTAAAGGGATTTAAAAAAAAATAAAGGAATTTTTAATAAATAAAGTTGATTTATTGTATTGGATTGTGTTGATTTGTTTTTCTGTTATTAGATAAGTTCCGTGTCCTTTTCCTGATCTTTAGTTGTACGTTGCGCGTAGTATGTAGTATTTAATATAAGTACGATAACGGTAAGTATGTTTATATTTATATATACTTCTGTTCTTTTTGTTTTATTTTCTTCTCTCCTTTTTTTTGTTTTTTAATTAAATGAATAACTTAGAGTCTTTAGTTTGAGATAGGTTTTTTAGTTAGGATATATATATAGTATGAATATTTTTTTTGTTATTCAATGAAATTTTTTAGTCTGTTCGCGTGCACACGTTGGGTTCGGCGTCCCATTTTTATTGTATAGGTTTTGTTATCGTGTGTCGCGGTTATTTTGTATGGTCCGATCCATTTAGGCGTTAGTTTTTTTGATCGGCCGCGTCTTACGGTCTCGTCCTTAAGTAGGACTTTATCGTTGACCTTAAACGTCGGGGTTTTAGTTCCTTTGTCATATAACGTCTTAGATTTTAGCTTTATCTGTTGTAGCGTCTCTCGCGCTACTTCGTGTGACGATCGAATTCGTTCGCGTAGTTCCTCCGCATATTTGTCGTACGTGTATGTTAGGCGTGGAGGTTGTTCATAGTGCAGTGGCACTATGTGGTGTTGTGTTATACGTGAACATCGCGTAAGGGAGCCATTCGTCCCAGTCAGTTTGGTCTTCGTCGATGTAATGTTTTAGATAGTCAGCTAGTGTTCGATGACTTCTTTCTAGAGCGCCGTTAGA
Source organism: Ectemnius cavifrons (assembly GCA_964023945.1). Taxonomy (NCBI): domain Eukaryota; kingdom Metazoa; phylum Arthropoda; class Insecta; order Hymenoptera; family Crabronidae; genus Ectemnius; species Ectemnius cavifrons. The sequence continues at coordinate 15,646 of CAXIEQ010000017.1, forward strand.
TTCTGGGTGGTACGCGCTGGTCTGAATTTTATTTATCTTGAGAAGTTGTGACGGGGCAGCGTAGCCCGTCCCAAAACTCCCGCTCTCACGCGAAGCCGCCTCGCACTCGCCGCTTAACCTCACTAACCGTTGCTCCAAGGGGGACCGCCAAAACCAGCGAATAATTACTAATGCGCCTTATCTTGTTTCGAGCCCAATATAGCGACGATACCAGCGAGTCGATCGAGGAGCGGGAGTTAAGCTCGAGGAGAATGGACCCGACGAGTCCTACCTGCGAGCCATACAGAGGGTGCAGATACGCCGATTGACGTGCCGATCAGGCCGCTCTGACCCTGGACAGACGACGGACGACGCAACGGCGACAGACCGACGGACGTACCAGGGGCTCCTAGCTCTCGCTGGCTGAAGGCAGCGGCGGAGAGCGCAGCGTAGCGAAACGATCAATCCCAGCGCGCGGGATCGATACGCGAGCCCTCGATACCGATCGAGACCGATCGGCGCGGCGGCACCGCGAGATCGATCGCGTAAGGCGGCAACGTAACGCGAAACGAATTTTACGTAGGACCGGAAGCTCCTCACTTTGTGAGCGACCTTCAACGCGAGCGGATTCCGAGTGCGAGAGTGAGCCACAACCCGACGATTCGAGGAGTGTAGAGAGAGCGATTCAGCGAAGCGAGTAATACCGGTAAGCCCAGCGAATTGCCGCCTGTCTATTGCATGTAGAGATCTCGGTGCAGGCCGTTCACGCTCCAACAAGAGGCTACCCTGGCGCGAGTGACCACCGGTCACTAGGCGGCTACCCCTTGGGGCGACTCTTCAAGTCGCCACAAAGTCCCCGGTTCGGAAAGAACATCGTGAGCCATTAGATTGGGAGGCGTATGAAAGCCAGGAGCGGCCCGGCCGCCACCATCTAGCTTTGTAACTTGCATACGAACGGTTTTGGGTTTTCCGGCTTCGAGGCTCGTAGATCGGCCGCCGATCTTGTACGATTGCAGTGCGACTGCAGGTTATCGACAGTTCTGTTCGATTCTTTGGCGTGTCCGAGCCTTCCAGCAGGCGAGCGTCCGGCAAGCGCGACCGGCCGGGAGAATAGATTGTGTAGCGGCTACGGGAAAGCCGAGGGTCCGAACGCCGACGTTCGGACGCGAGCACGCGGACTTAGGATTTTCCGGCCAGTTTCCCGGCCAATAATAAACAGCGTTGCCACCCATCCGCGTGGGATTATTCAGCCTCCTTTCCCGACCCAAAGACCTTCGCCACTCTACCGGACACGAGCTAGCCCGGCCGACACCGGCGAGTGCCGCCGAGTCCAGCCCGGGGACGAGCGGAGGGCACCAACCAGGACGAGGGGAGACCCAGGAGAAATTCGGCCCTTATCGGGGCCTGGCGCCCAGCATTTTCCCCCCTTTCCACCTTCCAGGAACCCCGGACGGACTTAGGCGAAGTTGAGGCGCGTCCACCCGGACCGACGCGGACCGAGGTCCGGAGAGACCGCTTACAAAGTTTACAAACGTCTTTAAATACTTCGCTTAGGAAATTCACTCCTTGGTCGGTAAGGACTTTTTCAGGTATCCCGAAGATGCAGACTATTTTCGTTGCGAAGGCTTTTGCAATGGTTCCAGCTTCTTGGTCGGGTATGGGTATAGCTATGCTGAATTTAGTTAAAGCATCTTGAAACGTTAGGATGTATTTGTTTCCTTGGTTAGTTATGGTTAGGGGTCCTACTATGTCTAACGCGCATTTCTCGAACGATTTACTGGGGGTATCCGTTATTACCATGGGTGCTTTACTTGGAGACCATGTTTTATTTTTCTGGCATTTTTCGCATTTGGAGATGTATTCCTCTACGTCTTTCCTCATGGTTGGCCAGTTATGGTATAATTTAATTCGATCGAGGGTTCTTTTAATGCCTACATGTCCACCTAAAGGTGTGTCGTGATGTTCGTATAAGATCTTTTTTATTTCATCGATTGTGTATGTATGATTTGGGGGAATGTCTAATGTGTCATCTTGTGGCGGCTGTCTGTCGCCAGCCGTGCTAGCGTCAGCTGTCGCGCGGAGATTCTGAGCTCGCGTTACCGCGTTTATGCGACTAAGGGCGTCAGCGTTATTATTTTGAAAGCCTTTCTTATAATAGGTTTGTTCGGAGTGGCAGTTTGGTCAGTTTCCAACCAGTTTGCAATCGTCAGACGCAGGCGCACTTGCAAGATTGCATTTGGGAGGGGAGACTTCAAACGGGTGACTGCTAGTTGCGTGCTCGGGCAAGCCAAACGCAGTTTGAAGGATTTGGGTGACACAACTCGCTGACTCCGCCCAGTGATTTACGAGGGGGCGAATCGCTATCACTTGAGAACCTTCGTAACCCTGCTGCTTGGCGGGCATTGCGAATAGCGATACGCATGTTGGTTACTAAAAACTTCGTATATTGTTATACACGCCATACATATAGTCGTGCTGCTTTGTTATTTCTTTCAGTTTAAGTGAATAACATTTAATATGAATCTTCTACTTATGGTTAAATGTAGTATAAACTTACAATTATCTCGATTTTTATAGTCAAAGTTGTACGCGACTAGTATGAAAAGACATTGAAAATATGTATGTATTCCATATATGATGATAAGCGTTGGTTTCAAATAGGTCTTAATATGTATTAAGAAAGAATGAGCCGCTCAGGGGCAAGAGGTCCAAACATTTTGCCTCTTAATAATAAAGTTTAGGTGATTCATCGGTGACCGTATTTGAGATTTGCCGATTGTAGCCGGTTAAATGAAATGTTGAAAACTATTGGACATTGCCGGCAAGCCGAGAAACGTGAAGTTAATCGTCAAGTTATATAAATAAGACTACTTCTAATCGAATCGAAGTTGAAGACCGTTTCGAATAAACCTCTACTTTATAGTCGCATGCGCACTGGGCATGCCTTTTGGCGCTGAGTTCGCCCCTCAGGAGTCTGTTGACAGTTCCGAAACGCCGGAGAGTGATCGCGACATTCGGCCAACATGTGTCCGCGGAAAGCTGGAAAAACCGAAATGTATACAAAGGGTCATAAAAGAGGTAGAAAATTCGAAAGGATGCGTCCGAGAAGCCTCATTAGAGCGAGTATCGCAGTGTGCATCAGAGGTGTTTTAGCAAGTTTTGAAGATAGTTTTTTCGAAGTTCGGTTGTGTTTCGTGGATAAGGAATTTAAAATAATTATGCCAGGTAAGAACAATTTATGCATCCTACTCGTCTACTGTTTGCTATTGTAACCTTGAGTTATAGAGAAATATACATTTGTCCATATCCAGACCCATAATTTTGGTTAATGTTCAGTTTCAGAGCTGCTGGAGTTTCTGGAATTTCCAGAGGAGGCACCAGCCCTCATTTGGACTGACCGAATGAGTTTTTCCCTCATCGATTTATACCAGTCCAATAGAGGGAAAGTCGGACCCGGGCGAAGCCTTCGGCTCATGAAGGATCTCTGGAGGCTCGCGTCCGAGAGAATAAATGAAGAGCATCGGAGCGCCGTGACTCCTGCCCAGGTGGAGAACCGCTGGCGGGTCATGGAGCGAAAATATAAGGAGTACAAAGATGGGAATAGGAGGACCGGCCGCAGTCCTCAATATTACAAGTTTGGAGATGCCATGGACCTTATATTTGGCCCACGGCGAAATCTTAATCCCTTGGTCGTGGTAGGGAGGGCCACGATTGGTGTGACAGCACCAGCACCACCACCAGCACCACCACCAGCGCCAATAGTGGCGGAAGTGCAGACATTGGCACTGCCAGCAAGGCTGCAGGAGCCCCAGGCAGGGCCATCTGGGGTGTCTCAGAGGGAGGGTAGCGTGGGTGATACCCTGTCATCGGCGCCACCTTCTGCCACAACATCCCCGGTGGCAGGGCGTCGGAGAAGGCGGATGGGACAGGGCCATCCCCTCCACCGGCTTGGGCAGGCCAAGGAGCTCCACTATAAGCAGCAGAGCCGGATCTGCAAATTAAAGCTTCGCCAGGCCAAGGAGCAATTCGAGGCCAAACTGGCGCACGATCGGATGAAATTCGAGGCCCAGCTCCTGGCCAAGAGAGAGGAGGATGAAAGGCAGCGCCAGGTGGAGACTGCAAAGCACCAGGAGTCTATGGCCCTGCAGCGAGAGCTTCTTGAAGTGAAGAGGGCGAAGCTTGCTCTTTTGCAGGAGTTAGTAAGCATACAGAGGGGCGGGAGGGGGGGGGGGAATAACAATCTCTGTACAATAGCGGAGGAGTTACAGGAAATAAAATTAATTATTATTTCAAATAAAAGACTTTTTATTTTCATTCCCCTTATATTCCTCTACAATCTCCCCGATTCATTGCATCACAACTTGTTCGACCATTATTGTCAATTCATTTATATCTATGTCTGGTTTGTGTAGCTTCACTTTTCCTATCTTCTCTTTTACACTTTTATTTTCTACTTTTTGTTTGCAGCCCGCTTCTTTGTTATTGTTCTTATTTTCGTTCCGAATAACGGGCCAATCCTGCCGAGCTGTCTTTTCCTATTGCAAAACTAGCTGGCAGTTTCATCCTCCTTTCTTCACGCAAGTCTGCTGTTGAGATAAAAAATTGGTTCGAGCTTGTGTCAGATACTTTGTAGAAAAGTTGGTCCATGATAATTTGTGTGCGCTTTGAATGAATCTGAATAAAGGTGAGTTCTTAAAGGAGAGAATACATGTTTCTGTGGAAATTGATTGAACCCAAAGTAGAGCCATGTAGATCATAGTTTCTGTTTGGTCCAATTCCTTACAATGAAGCGTCATACATATATTTAATCCGCTGTAGAGATAGATAGGCGCAATTATCTCTTTCAACAAGCAGGTGAGTCTGGCTAGTCGGGAAGAGTCCCGTGACGCATGGACCGCAATGGAATAAGAGCTTCTATACGGAACCTCGCGCAATTCCCCGAGACGACACCCAATTTATGGTAAGACGACTGGTGCTCCGAAAAAGGGTTCGGTGCTCATTATTGCATGAATGAAACGAGTCGTTAGCAAACGGCGATTTGGGAGATTGAAATAATTCCCACTTTCAAAGACGCAGGGATGGATAATAAGTACCGGAAGCAATCGTAACTCGTACGGGGCAGTTTATTGAGTATATAAACAAAATTGGACGCGCTACAGATAATCATATATACATAATAAATTAACATGCGGCGATTATTCTCGCATCGCTAAATGCTCGGCAACGTTGTCGCGCATTACCGAGCTCGAATTAAGGAAACCAAAAAAATACCTGCAACGGCGAGGAATCGAACTCGGGTCACCGTGGTTAAAGCCCCAACGTTTAGTCACGGCACCATTGCCACAATTCTGAGTGGTAGGTATCATAGGCACCTGATAAATTTGATTCATTGGATTTGGATGGATTTAATCGGATTTACTCGGGAGTCGCGAAACAACCAATCAGAGATATCATTTTTCGCAAGACGATAATGGCATGCATAGGCGGATCGAAAATTGAGGCCAACTGAGGTTTCACAGATCAGCCAGCAGCGAAGAGTGCAGTGTAGAACATAACAGATGAGTAGGTAATGATAAGCCCTGCCCCCGAGGATGAAGAAGTAAATGTCAAGAATCTCCAAATCGCTCTATAGATCCTGCTGACCAGGAGACCAGGAGAGTGCAAAGGTATGGATGTACCTGGGCACGCGATCCAGGGGCAGCACGGGGAATAGGGTGGCGTGGGGACTCATGGGAGCCGAGGTTGGCTGAAGGTAAAGTACCGCAGGTAAAGAGAGACGCCGGGGTCAGTTATTTTTCCTTAAAGTTTTGCCGCGCTGCCCCCGAGTGGGCGTACAAGATATACAACTACTACTGAAGTAAACAGGTAGATCCTCGCGGACAAGATTTGGTGATATATGGGCGTCAATAAAAGACGGAGTTCTTGAAGCTTTTGTTCGTTACAGGAAGCCGTATAACTTTCTCTTGCCGAGACAAACTTTCCGCGGCTTCCCGGAGGAGCATTATTAAGCATTCCGCTATCTCTAACTGACTCGTGCATTACAGCTACAACGAAGGGCGAATGAAAGACTATAATGAAAGAATACGTGATTGGAGCAGAGGCTGCTAACATTGCGAACTTGCTCCGAAACAACTTTTCGTTCAAAAATAAGTATAATAGAATAGGGTGCGAGAATCAGCCACTTACTGCACAATGCGCAGATCTCGAGAAGTGAACTTTCGCACCATGCGTTGTATAAAACAAAGAGAGGACAACTGTGCGAGAATGGGAAACTCGGGTACTGCAACGAGCTCGCAATAGACCGGGCGTTTGTCTTTTCGGTAAGAAGAAGCACACACGCTCAAACACTCAAAGCCATATCCAATCCTCGATATGGATTAAACTTCATACGTTCCCCATTTCCGGGATTGGAACGGATTTGCTCTAGAATAACTTTTTTCTAGTTCTTTTATTTACCCAAAGTTGTTCTGCAATAAAATCAAGTGTAAAGATCTGCAAACAATAAATAAACACTACTCCACAGAATTAGCGGGCACTGCATTTTTTCAGGAAATTGTTAATGTTTGAGCAGCTGTAACTTCGTAAAAAAGATTCGTACAATAGTCTGCGTATACTCGTTTTAAAGGGTCAAGCTTCTACTTTAAACCCCTTAGATTACAGTTTTTCCCACAATAATTTATTCCTTATATAATCGCTAAACTTTGATACTGCCTTTTTACCTTTGAAATTTCATAATTTCAAGACACTCTAGGGAGGATCTATATTTTTCGGATTTTCATTAATAGCGCCTTGTAAAACAAAGCTCTTTCTTTACAAAGAGCTATGATAAAGTTGATTTTCAGTTTTGTTCACACCATTTTGTCGGAACTTAAATCAAAAGTGCGCTACTGGCGTTAGTACTCAATTTGATTTTATGTTCGCTAGATTTAGCATCTGGCCCACTGTGCGTCTCTCCAAAGCAAACGCTGTATGGAAAGGTCTTCTCTCTTTGCTTTACTGCAAAGACTTAGGCAGTAGAGTCAGAGTCTTTGCGTACGACTTTTCTTTAGGGAAAAAGAAGAGAGCTGTACAACGATGAGAGAAGAAGACAACTATTGCTGTAAAATTAGTAAAAGTTAAAACTCGAATTGTACAGGGTGATTCACTTGCCTTTGAATCGCCAATGATGGGTATAGGCCGTTGAAAATGGTATAATTAGACGGTGTTGATTAATTTCAATATAAAGGAGTATTTACCGAGACTTTTCCATGCACTGACATTTATTTATAATATCAAATTGTAACAATAATGGAAACAATTGGAACTCGAGTGTGAAGGGGATGAGTGAAAGGCAAGTGACTCACTCTGTACATTGCGTCACAAACCGCACGGTTTTGGCAACTTTATCAGGCGTTCAACCTGGCGGGCTCGAGAGAGCTTGACAGGTGCATTCCCGTGCTTGAGGGTAGTTCCTCGAATCTGGCAACTCTCGGTGCCAATCCGGCAAGGGCATCCCGTCTCTCCATGGAGTCTGGGTGGAGCAAAGCTAAGAAGAAATGTATAAAAGCGAATGCCAAACCATGCCAAAGTCACCTTCTTCGAGATTTTCGAGCAGCACACACACAGTAACAAGAATTCAACCCATTTTGGACGAAATCGACGCAATGGACGCAATGGACGAAATGGACCCTTTGAATTCGAGTTCGAGCGAGTCTTCCCTCGACATCTCCTCAAGTGACGAGGAGTTGCTGGCGGCACTTTACCCACCAAGGCAGCAGAGCATTCCAAATTACTTTGAGGAGACGGTTCCCGGCTATTCGGACACTGATTTTTTGAAGCATTTCCGAATATCGCGCCGGTTAGCATTGGAGATCAGCCAACGATTCGAGACGTCGGAGGATTACAAGGAGAATGCAAGACTGTCCGCTGCGAAATACATTCATATATTTCTGTGGTTTGCCGGGCACCAAACCTCCTCATTTCGCGACGTCTCGGACCGCTTCGACGTCGCTCTCAGCACAATGCACCACATAATACAAGTGGTTGCATTGTTTATTAGCAATTTGTCGGCGGAGGTAATAACCTGGCCGGATCAAGATGAGCAACTTGAGATCGAGCAGCATTTCCGGCGACACGGTTTCCCTGGGGCGATTGGCGCCATCGACGGGAGCCATGTACGGATAGACAGACCGTCCGACGACCCGGATTCTTATGTGAATCGGAAGCATTACCATTCCATGCAGGTAGATATAGATACTTAGAACAAATGTCTTTTATTCGACCCCTCACGAGGTGGTGGAGCTTTAATCATGAGATCTTGATTGCACAGTTTCAGGCGGTCTGCGACCATCGGAGGCGAATCCGGGACATTTTCGTGGGGTACCCCGGCTCGGTCCACGATGCGCGGGTCTTCCGAAATTCCCCACTCTGGGAAGAAATCGGGCAAAGCTGCAGAGCGGGCTGTTTCATCCTGGGTGACAGCGCCTATCCTGTCCTGCTCAATCTCTTGACCCCGTTCAAAGACAGAGGGCATTTGACGAGGGTCCAGCGAAACTATAATTTGAAGCACGCTTCAAATCGGTATGTGATTGAACACTGCTTCGGAATGGTGAAGCAAAAATTTCGCCAGCTCTACTACCTAAAGTTGCGGTCAATCGCGACAATAGTACCTTTTATTCGGGCTTGCTGTGTTCTCCATAATCTCCAATTGGACGACGGAGTTCCGCCCATGCCGAATGGGCGGCCGAATTTGGGCGTCGGAGATCCGGACGACCAATTCCAGAATGTGGAGTATGGCGAGGCAAACTTGTACGAGGACCAAAACGGGTTGCAGGTGCGCGACAACGTTGCCGAGCATTTAGCGATGCGAGAATAATCGCCGCATGTTAATTTATTATGTATATATGATTATCTGTAGCGCGTCCAATTTTGTTTATATACTCAATAAACTGCCCCGTACGAGTTACGATTGCTTCCGGTACTTATTATCCATCCCTGCGTCTTTGAAAGTGGGAATTATTTCAATCTCCCAAATCGCCGTTTGCTAACGACTCGTTTCATTCATGCAATAATAAGCACCGAACCCTTTTTCGGAGCACCAGTCGTCTTACCATAAATTGGGTGTCGTCTCGGGGAATTGCGCGAGGTTCCGTATAGAAGCTCTTATTCCATTGCGGTCCATGCGTCACGGGACTCTTCCCGACTAGCCAGACTCACCTGCTTGTTGAAAGAGATAATGGCGCCTATCTATCTCTACAGCGGATTAAATATATGTATGACGCTTCATTGCAAGGAATTGGACCAAACAGAAACTATGATCTACATGGCTCTACTTTGGGTTCAATCAATTTCCACAGAAACATGTATTCTCTCCTTTAAGAACTCACCTTTATTCAGATTCATTCAAAGCGCACACAAATTATCATGGACCAACTTTTCTACAAAGTATCTGACACAAGCTCGAACCAATTTTTTATCTCAACAGCAGACTTGCGTGAAGAAAGGAGGATGAAACTGCCAGCTAGTTTTGCAATAGGAAAAGACAGCTCGGCAGGATTGGCCCGTTATTCGGAACGAAAATAAGAACAATAACAAAGAAGCGGGCTGCAAACAAAAAGTAGAAAATAAAAGTGTAAAAGAGAAGATAGGAAAAGTGAAGCTACACAAACCAGACATAGATATAAATGAATTGACAATAATGGTCGAACAAGTTGTGATGCAATGAATCGGGGAGATTGTAGAGGAACATAAGGGGAATGAAAATAAAAAGTCTTTTATTTGAAATAATAATTAATTTTATTTCCTGTAACTCCTCCGCTATTGTACAGAGATTGTTATCCCCCCCCCCCTCCCCTCTGTATGCTTACCAACTCCTGCAAAAGAGCAAGCTTCGCCCTCTTCACTTCAAGAAGCTCTCGCTGCAGGGCCATAGACTCCTTGTGCCTTGCAGTCTCCACCTGGCCAGGAGTCATCCTCCTCTCTCTTGGCCAGGAGCTGGGCCTCGAATTTCATCCGATCGTGCGCCAGTTTGGCCTCGAATTGCTCCTTGGCCTGGCGAAGCTTTAATTTGCAGATCCGACTCTGCTGCTTATAGTGGAGCTCCTTGGCCTGCCCAAGCCGGTGGAGGGGATGGCCCTGTCCCATCCGCCTTCTCCGACGCCCTGCCACCGGGGATGTTGTGGCAGAAGGTGGCGCCGATGACAGGGTATCACCCACGCTACCCTCCCTCTGAGACACCCCAGATGGCCCTGCCTGGGGCTCCTGCAGCCTTGCTGGCAGTGCCAATGTCTGCACTTCCGCCACTATTGGCGCTGGTGGTGGTGCTGGTGGTGGTGCTGGTGCTGTCACACCAATCGTGGCCCTCCCTACCACGACCAAGGGATTAAGATTTCGCCGTGGGCCAAATATAAGGTCCATGGCATCTCCAAACTTGTAATATTGAGGACTGCGGCCGGTCCTCCTATTCCCATCTTTGTACTCCTTATATTTTCGCTCCATGACCCGCCAGCGGTTCTCCACCTGGGCAGGAGTCACGGCGCTCCGATGCTCTTCATTTATTCTCTCGGACGCGAGCCTCCAGAGATCCTTCGTGAGCCGAAGGCTTCGCCCGGGTCCGACTTTCCCTCTATTGGACTGGTATAAATCGATGAGGGAAAAACTCATTCGGTCAGTCCAAATGAGGGCTGGTGCCTCCTCTGGAAATTCCAGAAACTCCAGCAGCTCTGAAACTGAACATTAACCAAAATTATGGGTCTGGATATGGACAAATGTATATTTCTCTATAACTCAAGGTTACAATAGCAAACAGTAGACGAGTAGGATGCATAAATTGTTCTTACCTGGCATAATTATTTTAAATTCCTTATCCACGAAACACAACCGAACTTCGAAAAAACTATCTTCAAAACTTGCTAAAACACCTCTGATGCACACTGCGATACTCGCTCTAATGAGGCTTCTCGGACGCATCCTTTCGAATTTTCTACCTCTTTTATGACCCTTTGTATACATTTCGGTTTTTCCAGCTTTCCGCGGACACATGTTGGCCGAATGTCGCGATCACTCTCCGGCGTTTCGGAACTGTCAACAGACTCCTGAGGGGCGAACTCAGCGCCAAAAGGCATGCCCAGTGCGCATGCGACTATAAAGTAGAGGTTTATTCGAAACGGTCTTCAACTTCGATTCGATTAGAAGTAGTCTTATTTATATAACTTGACGATTAACTTCACGTTTCTCGGCTTGCCGGCAATGTCCAATAGTTTTCAACATTTCATTTAACCGGCTACAATCGGCAAATCTCAAATACGGTCACCGATGAATCACCTAAACTTTATTATTAAGAGGCAAAATGTTTGGACCTCTTGCCCCTGAGCGGCTCATTCTTTCTTAATACATATTAAGACCTATTTGAAACCAACGCTTATCATCATATATGGAATACATACATATTTTCAATGTCTTTTCATACTAGTCGCGTACAACTTTGACTATAAAAATCGAGATAATTGTAAGTTTATACTACATTTAACCATAAGTAGAAGATTCATATTAAATGTTATTCACTTAAACTGAAAGAAATAACAAAGCAGCACGACTATATGTATGGCGTGTATAACATTATACGAAGTTTTTAGTAACCAACATGCGTATCGCTATTCGCAATGCCCGCCAAGCAGCAGGGTTACGAAGGTTCTCAAGTGATAGCGATTCGCCCCCTCCTAAATCACTGGGCGGAGTCATCAGCGAACGCTTCGGGGTGGATCGGGCAAGTCCGAGTTGGCATGTGTGGGAGTTTGCAACCAGTCACCAACCGCGCCTGCGCATTACGAGCAAATCGCAAACTGGTTGGAAACTGATCAAACTGCCACTCCGAACAAACCTAATGGATCTCATAGTCGTACTCTGCTAATTTTATTCTCCATCTCATTAATCGCGATCCCGGGTCTTTTACATTAAAAAGCCATGTGAGGGGTTTATGGTCGGCGACGATAACGAATTTAGTCCCGTATAGGTAGGGTCGAAAATGTTGGGTTCCCCAAACTATAGCTAGGAGTTCTCTTTCCGTTGCGCTATAATTTTGCTCTGCTTTATTAAGAATTCTGCTAGCGTATGCTATTGGTAGGTCTTGACCTATTTTACCTTGGGATAGTATGGCACCGATTGCCTTTCCGGAGGCATCGGTTGTTAGCACAAAGGATTTGGTGAAGTCCGAGTATTGTAGGAGAGGTGGTGACGTTAGTTTTTCTTTCAGGACTTCGAACGCTTCTTCCTCGAGTGATGTCCATGTAAATGTTTGATTCTTTTTTAAGAGTTGAGTAAGGGGTTTAGCTATTCCCGAGAAATTGTCAATGAACCTTCTATAATATCCAGCTAGTCCTAAGAAGGATTGTATGTCCTTTGGTTTTTGGGGTATTGGGAAATTTTTTACGGCCTCTAGTTTTGTAGGGTCCGGTCGTATTCCTTCTTTGCTAATGATGTGTCCTAGGTATATTGTTTCTTTGCGTAAGAAGTGGCATTTAGAGGGTTGTAGTTTTAATTTATTTTCACGGAGTCGTTTGAATACGGATTCAAGACGTTCCTGATGTTCTTGTAGCGAGCATCCGTATACTACTATGTCGTCTAGGTAAACGAAGCACTTGATTCCCTGTAGTCCCGTTAGTACTGAGTTCATAAGGCTTTGAAATGTGGCGGGGGCATTTTTTAGCCCGAAGGGCATTCTGTTGTACTCGTAGTGTCCGTATGGGGTTGAGAATGCTGTTTTTTCGCGGTCCTCTGCCTTCATAGGGATTTGGTGAAAACCTGATGCTAAGTCTAGGGTGGAAAAGTATTTGGCTCCTCCTAATTGGTCTAAGATATCTGTAATATTTGGTAGGGGATACGAGTCTCCTGCAGTAACGCAGTTTAGTTTGCGGAAATCCACAACGACTCTAAATCTGGGTCTGCCTGTGGCGTGTGGTTTTTTAGGGACGACGAGCAGTGGTGGGTTCCACGGGCTGGAACTGGGACTGACTGTTCCTTCCTTGGCCATTTCTTTCACTTGTCTTTCTACTTCAGTTTTCTGAGTTTTTGGAAGTCTGTAGGGCCTAGTGTTGATAGGGTTTGTGTTGTCTAGCAAGGATATGGCGTGTTCTGTCTTATTGGTACACCCTAGTTTATCGCCTTCTAAGAAGAATATATCGTTATATCGTTCGCATAGGTCGGTCAAATGTCTTTTTTCCTCAGCGTGTAAGTTGTCGAGCGTTATCTCCCTGCGCAATGCTTGCATTCTATCTGTACCACTGACGGTCTCTACTGTGTAAGCGTTTTTGCTATCTACGGTGTCGTGGGGTAGGTCGGTGACCTCGTGTAGCTCGATTGGGTTCAGTTTCACAACCGGTGTTTTGATTTTAGAGTCTTCGAGGTTCGTGTTCATTATACTGATAAGGCATTTGTTTTTGGTCCCCGTGGTGAGGACGCTGCCTATGAATACTCCGGGTTTGATTGTTACTTGGTCTACTATTCCTTCACCTTGAGTAGCAGTGTGTGCTAGTATTAATGTTTCGGTACGTGCTTTTAAAGTTACGTGGTCTCCATTGGTGAGCGGGAGATGTGTTCCGAGAATGTTTAGAGATTGACCAGGTCGGATTTCGGCGTTGTATTTCGAAAGAAAATCATGTCCTAAGAGTCCGTGTTGTTCCCCGAGTGAGTCGTCTCGTATCAATCGGCAAAGATGTCTGATTTGTTTGTCTCCTACGCGGATGGTGAGGTATGCCCTACATAGTGTTCGAGCTACGTTCGATCCGACGGTATATAGAGTTACGACTTCTTTCACGGCGGGAATGTCACCTAGAACTTGTCCGACTTTTAGCAAGGTGACTTCGGCGCCAGTGTCCACTAGCATGATGGCCTTTCCGTTAACCAATTCGGATGCTTCAATTTCTACTAGGCTGCGTGATGACTCAGACTCAGCTGCGATCGTGTTAACCTGATATGAACTGATTCTCGTGTCATCGTCCGGTCTCCTGCCGGAGTCGGGTTGGCGAGACGCGACACGTGCCGGATCATGAGTTTCTGATTGTTGGCGAGGATCTCGTGAGTAGTGTTGTGTTTGCGGGGGTCGTTGTGCTCGGTTTCTCTCGTTTGCGCGCTGGCGTGCGCGACATTCCTCGAGTGGGTGCCCGGTTTTTTTACAATATCTGCATGTCACGGTTACGTGTCGAACTGCCCTATTATTGGTGGGGATACGAGGGTTGTAGGGATGGGATGGGGTTTGGTCCGGGGAGGGACGAGGCGTACTTAGGCGCGTGTAGCAATTATTGGCGGTGTGACCTATTTTGTAGCACCTCCCGCATTTTGGCGTGTTTCGCGCTGGTCCGTTGCGGTTGTTCCCGCGATAACGCGAGTTGTTATTGGTACGCGGAGTATCCGATCCTAGAACCCTTTCTTCCTCAACAGCGGCTCCTATTGCCGACTGCAGGTTGTCGAAAGTGCGCGATCGGATTATTGTTCTGAGTGGTCCCCTCAATCCTCGAGTAAAATAGCGTAAGACTTGTTTGTCTAAGATTTCTACGATTCCTGGAATATTCGACGGGTCGGTGGCGTCCTCGACGGACAGCTCTTTCATTTCGGCTAATAGCCTCTGTAACCTGGAACCGAATTGTTGGGCGCTGTCTCCTTCTCTCTGTCTACAGCTACTGAATTCGGCTTGTGCGGTATCGGATGATCGTTTGACCGCGAATCGCGTTCTCAGTACGCGTTTCAGTTTTTCGAAGCTATTGATCGTCTTATCCCGCAACTCTCTTAAGGCTCTGCCTTTTATTTTGTTTAGTAAGACGAGTGGCAGGAGTCGCGATCGTCCGTCCGCGGGCGCGCATTCTAAGGCGCATTTGACGTCGTTGAGGACTGAAGATAAGTCGGAGTTTCTGTCTCCGTCATATATCCCGATTAGTCCGAGTGCGGCTACTATTTCTCGGGCCGACGGGTTATTTGAGCCACTAGGACCTTGCTCTGTGTGCGACATATCGGATTCGCTTCCTACAAGACTGAAATCGTGTATCCTGACAGGGTACCGGCGCTGTGACGGTACGACGACACTCTCGGGCGTCGTATGGGTGCTCGATTCGGCGGCGTGATAAGTGTCTGTACTAGTGTCTAGTTTGGGTGCTCGCACGCGGCGTCGCAAGGGGCCGTTGTTGTCTAGGGAAGCACGCACTTTGACTTTTGTAGGGTCTACTGGACTGAAAACGAGTTTCTTGTCAAAGAAAGATTCTAATGATCTACTGAATGGCCTTCGGTTAGGTAGAAGGTATCTGAGAGCGGGTGCGTCTTCCGTAGGCATACAAGGGCCGTGTGAAGATTCTGGTTTACAATGTTTTTCTATCGGATATCGCTACAGCGGTTCGGACTTTTCTGTTTACTCACAGGACGGTTGACAGGCGCATGTTGCTGGTTGATGTCTGCAGGTAACCCGTGGGGTGTCGGTAGACGTAACTGGAATCGGCAGGGCGGCGATATCTCCTTATCGCCGGTGTCGTACAAGGTGTTGTCGGCGTGTCGGGTTCTGGAGCTCCTTATCGCTCGTACAGGGGACCAGGTGTCCTCGGTCCGTGGGTGGATGGTGCGTTCCTTCTCGGTGCCTTGGTGTTCGTCTCCGTTCGGCCAAAGGTCCTCGGATCAGCAATGGCTCGTCGGCGACGTCCGTTCAGGGGTCTGTTCGGAGTGGCAGTTTGCTCAGTTTCCAACCAGTTTCCAATCGTCAAACGCAGCAGCACCTTACGAGAAAGCAAATCGCAAACTGGTTGGAAACCGAGCAAACCGCCACTCCGAACAAACCCCAGATTTGGTTATTCCTTTCCCGTTTGCTGGGCCGTCTGGTCGTCTCTAACGAGAGAGAGCGGCGGTTTTTGGTGGAGTGCGAGCGCCTCCTAAGAGCTCGTTCGCGCCCCTGGTTTGGTTGATCTTGCCGGTCTCTACCTCGGCAGATATTCGACGTCTAGGTCGAGTTGGAGTAACACTGGCAATCACACCACGTTACACTTTTCGGCAGGCTCACGATTTGACTTCGACGGTGCAGATCCCACCGCTGGCACCATTTAATGTTGTGCCCTTTGTGGTGACGGCACAGAACGGGTAGCGGGATCGGAGGAAGTCAGGCTCGTAGCGTTTAAAGGATTAGAATCCACCGGGATTAAACCCAAAAACTTGGAGTTTATTGATAGGATATAACCAAAGACTGACAAGAAAGGTACAGAGTAACTCGCTGGTACGCACTGATGTGTTCTGTTAGAAATCTGGAGAGCGAGTCCCCGATTGGGACTTGGAGCAATAGTTTTGTTCGATGCGGGCGTCGCATCAGCACGAGGCACTGATCAGGCGATGTTACTCAGTGCTGATGCGCAAAACGTGATTTAGTCGCTATTCGCTTGCTTATTGCTATACTAGTATCTTATTTCTTTTTACCGACTTCGAAAAGGAGGAGGTACTCAATTCGACCGCT
Source organism: Ectemnius cavifrons (assembly GCA_964023945.1). Lineage (NCBI taxonomy): Eukaryota > Metazoa > Arthropoda > Insecta > Hymenoptera > Crabronidae > Ectemnius > Ectemnius cavifrons. The sequence continues at coordinate 32,078 of CAXIEQ010000017.1, forward strand.
ATATATATATTTTCTTTTTTTTAATGTTTGTCCGGCGAGAACTCTGAGATGGGTGGACCGATCGGGATGAAACCTTGCCTATCTTATAGAGGATGCTCACAGTTTGCTCCCATTATAAATTTTGTCGAAATTCTTTAACATTAACCATTGTTATTGCTTAAAACCGAATTTCGCGCTGGTTTCCTGTTTCTACTACAAATTTCGTTTGTCCGGCGATATTTCCGAGATGGATGGATCGATTTTGATAAAACCATACCTATCTTATAGAGGATGCTCACACCTTGGTCCCAATATAAATTGTGTCGAATTTTTTTAACACGAACCATTGTTATTGCTTAAAAACCGAATTTCGCGCTGATTTCACGTTTCTACTAGAAATTTCGTTTGTCCGGCGATATTTCCGAGATGGATGGACCGATCTTGATGAAACCTTGCCTATCTTGTAGAGGATGCACTCAACTTGGTCCCAATATAAATTTTGTCGAAATTGTTTAACGCTAACAATTGTTATTGCATAAAAACCGAATTGTTAGTGGATTATAAGTGTCTACTAAAATTTCGTTTGTCCGGGGATATCGCTGCGATGAATGGACTCATTGGGATGAAACCTTTTCTATCTTATAGAGGATGCTCGCACTCTGGCCCCAATATAAATGATTCCGAAATTCTTTAATATTAACAACTGTTATTGCATAAACACCGAACTTTCGATTGTCTGGCGATAGCTTTGGGACCGCTTGTTCGATAGGGATGAAACTTTGAGTAACTTATAAGGGAAGTTCTCGCGATACACCCTCTTGCATAAATTTCGGAATGTACAAGCTTTTCTTTCTTCAACAAATTCGGCTACATTTCTTCGTCTATAACTGTTACACCAGTGCAACGATGAAATTCAAAATGAAATCGACCGCGAATCAATTTATTGATTTCCTATACTAAAAAGCATTAAATAAAAAAATATATTTTAAAAAAAAATGTGACCGACTTCGAAAACTGACAGAGCTCCAGAAAGCTGAAAACTAAAAGAGCTGAAAAGTAAAAAACAAGGAACACAAAAAATTCCCTGAAAATTAAAAAATAACTTCTTGTTGTCATGGATACAGAAATTTGCATTTAGCCTAAATATTCTGCAACTTTTCGGAGGCGGCGCAAATATAAGTAAAATATTACAAAAGTCACGAAATCCTCACACTCAAATCTGGGAGTACTCGTGGTCTCTATGTACATATATATCTACAAATTAAAAGGGCGAAGTATGCCCTGTCGAATATACTTGTTGCAGAACCAAGCAGTTCTGCTGTTTTATTTAGTATTTAGTTAGGTTTAGATAGTTTTAGAGTATTTGTAGATTAAGTTAGAGTAGGATAGTTAGTTTTAGGTGTTGAATAGTTGTAGAGACTTTCTTTGGATTCTCAATCACTGTAATTATTATTGAGTATTCAATTATAATAAACGCTTTTCAAACCAGTATAAACAGTTTCCAACTTTCTCCTCACAGATAAATCGAAGTGCGATTAGAGTTAGAGTAAACAACTCTGATAAAGATAAGCTAGTAAGTGACTCTTAAGCTTTGAGTAAGCGACTCTGAAGCTTATTACTGTTACAGATCCGAGCGAAGAAGAGAGGACGAGCGATAAGCGCTCGTCTAGTTATAGACTTCTGCCTTCTGGAAAGTTCCAAGATATTCGAGGGCGGATATGACATATTAATTGAAACCTTCCAGAGAGCAGTGACGTAAAGTAGAGCAAAAACTAATTCTGAGTGTGACGAAGTGCCCCTAATTAGGCAGGTACAAAACAAAGTGTCGCCACACTACGAATGAGATGCTACCGAGCGGACTCAGAGCCGGTAAGCAAGCGCGCAATTTTAAAGATCTTGAACAACACTAATATTGTTAACATTAACTGGTCTGGTATTCGACAATTCCGAACAATTTCGACATATCATAGGTGTACGTTAATCGAGCAAGTACGCATATACATGTAATAGACTGCAAGCAATCAGGAGACTCGGTAGAGTCTCGCGCCAAGTAGTTAGCTATAGCTATACAGCGCGAGAAGCCGAGGCTACTTATCCCGATGCGTAGCGGTTTTCGATCGATATAAGACTTTCACCTCGATTTCCGAAAAAGTTACAGCTTGCAGGCATAACTTATGAATCAAGCACAGCCTAATTTATTTTTCTGAATCCAATAAGCTAAAGAGCAAGGAAATTGGTCCATGCGTTCAAGAGATATGAATTTCCTCCTCTTATTTTCTCGTGCGAAAATGATTCAGAAGAAGATTCAGACCAAAAATGTAGGTCACATATTTTGCACGCTAGGTGACAGATCGTATTTACGTTACCAATCTATAATCTGTAATCTGTGTCATACCGACACATTGGTTAAGCCGGTTATGCCATGGTTAGAGTTATGTGCCATAATGGTTATATGACAAAGTCTGATTTTATTATTTGTTCCAGATTCCATGCTTTATGTAGTTTATAAAAGAGCTATACTGTCCTTGCCCCTGTCCCTCTGATCTTGTCGTTCTTAAGAATTATGAAATGTTAAAAGTGTTAAGTGCGTAACTCACAAGTCCCTGTTTTGGTAAACGACTGCTGATTACCAATAGTTAAAATTATCAAGTGTGTAGCATATCAATCTTTTAAGCAATATTAGCAATTATTTACAATGTAAGGGAATGGTAGCTATTGGTAATCAGTACTTGCTTAGACTAATTTCAGTACTTTAGGTTTGCACTCCGTCAGCTTGGCACTTGACAGTCAGGATACTTCAAAACTAGGCTGCGAATGCGAGAGCCTGCATATATAGCTCATTGAATATAATTTGTAAAGTTTTAAGGCAAATCATTTACAATTTCAATACATTCTTGCTATTGGGAATCTCTGTTTTGCTACTCTGAGCCATTGCTTGACTTAACGCTTTATAATTATAATATATAAACCAAGCAGAGTGCTCATACGCAGTCTAATTTAGTAGTATCTTAACACTCAAGTTCATCGCTCAAGGAACACTTCTGCTAAAGAACGAACATGATGTAAGCAAGCAATAATTACCAATCATGTGTCATTTAGTGACACACTAGCTATTGGTAATCGGTAGTTGTTTAACAAATTTTATTACATTAGATTATGCGCTCCCTGAGCTACGCATTTGGCTGTCAAGATACACCAATGTTAGAGTGCGTATGAGGGTATAGCTTATCTAATTTGCAATTTAAATGCATCCTAGCTATTAGTAATTTTTCTTTTGCTAATGTGAATTTGTCAAGTGCAAAGTATATTATCTAAGGAATCTATATTCTCACATTCAGCTCAATTTCTTAGATCTCCTCCTATGTGCATGATTAAGTTATAAATACATTGTAACATTAAAGTTACATTATAACATAAACATGCACATAGGTGATGGTGCATATTTGAACAGAAATGGCACTTGACATTTTAATAAAATTTTACTTTTAAATTTATTAATTAAACCATTGATAAATACTTAAAAATTTTATTGTCTTTATTGTTAAGCATTAACTAACAAAAAGGCATGAAATCCGTCCAAAAACATTGAACTGTACAAAAAATGCGCCAAGTTGCAGTTTCATTTTCCCACAAAAATGAAACATTGATAAATAATTAAAAATTTTATTGTCTTTATTGTTAAGCATTACCTAACAAAAAGACATGAAATCCATCGAAAAACATTAAAATGTAAGAAAATGCGCCAAGTAGCAGTTGGATTTCCCCACAATAATATAACAAGTATAATATATAATAAAATGTAACAAAAAAGATAATAGATATCATACAAGAAAGCCAAGCTTTCATTCAAAGATACCTCGATTTAACTCGCATTAGCAATTACCAATAAATTAACAACAAATTACCGATTAACAATACAAAAAATCTTGGCGTGTGCGCGCTTCATTCGAGGCACTTGCTCCGGTAATATTACTAAAAAACTTTTAAAGAAACATATACGCGATGAACTGAGAACCTCCTTCTTATCAATATCGGGAAAAATGATCTCCTTGTCAGTTATGAGGCACTGGACAATGCTCATGAAATTGGAGAATATTCATATATCGGAGGCAAAAATGGGATAACAAAGCCGCTGTATATAGTATATATGATTGAAAATGAAAGATTTATTAGGATTTACTCATATTGTAGTAAAGTCAGTGTTAGGTTTAACACCAGTACTACCGAACGAGTTGAAATGACTTTTTTTTACGTGGTTCGTTATAACAGCATAACAATCGTTGGTAGTTCTAGTGTTAAATCAGTTTTCCATTGCCTTTTTACCTCGGAATGAAGCGCGCACACGCCAAGATTTTTTGTATTGTTAATCGGTAATTTGTTGTTAATTTATTGGTAATTGCTAATGCGAGTTAAATCGAGGTATCTTTGAATGAAAGCTTGGCTTTCTTGTATGATATCTATTATCTTTTTTGTTACATTTTATTATATATTATACTTGTTATATTATTGTGGGGAAATCCAACTGCTACTTGGCGCATTTTCTTACATTTTAATGTTTTTCGATGGTAGAACTATCGTTACTCTCCTGTGTACCATTTTGTCTTCGTCAATCATTAAAGTCATCCTGTGGTTGGACAGGTAGATATATAGGGATAGAGGTAGATCGAAAGAGAGAGAGAGAGATTGAGAAGCGGGAGGAAGAATACGAAAGCAAGAGTGAGTAAGCACGAAGGATAGATTTTCTAAGAAAGAAAATGTGGACAAGCGCGGGTAAGACACACGATTGTCAGTAACATTTTACTTATATTTGCGCCGCCTCCGAAAAGTTGCAGAATATTTAGGCTAAATGCAAATTTCTGTATCCATGACAACAAGAAGTTATTTTTTAATTTTCAGGGAATTTTTTGTGTTCCTTGTTTTTTACTTTTCAGCTCTTTTTATACATTGCAACATCCTTTCAAGGATAGGACTTAGTGGTCTGCTTAGTTTGTGCATTCCGGGAGCCAACCTTGGGCTCGGGCGCAACAGTTGTATACGCTTGCGATAAGTAGGGTCACCGATTAGATGTTTCGCGACTCCCGATTTAATCCAATTAAATCCGTCCAAATCCAATCAACCAAATTTATCAGGTGCCTGTGATACTTTCTCTAACAAGTATGGAAGTGGCGGCGCGACAAAGCGCTCGATCTGTAACCGCGATGATCCGTGTTCGGTTCCTCATTGTTGCGATTATTGTTTTTACATTTCCTTTCCCTTTTCTCCTTCAGTGTGTTCAGTGCAAGACGGAATCGCGTTTTGCACCGATCACGATGCAACCCACCGAACGAGAAGAGCGGTTATAGTTTCAGAATAATATAGTCTAGTCTTAGTTTTTACACTTATTCTTAGTTTATTCTCACTGAGAGCACGTCACTTATAGTTACAGAAATATACAGAATGAGCACAAAGTTCTTGTCCCTTGATTTAATATCAACGCAGCCAGGCGTTTTACAGACTTTTCTAGCCAGGAGAATCGTGAGCAAGCACTTCCGAAATTACCGTGGTTTGAGCGATGACTTGACAAAGAGTGACCCGCCGGTCCTTGCGGGGGCGTATTTATAAGCAACGTTTCTCGAAACTTCCAGCACCGACCTCATTTCCGGCCAGAGTATTTCCGAAAATGCTGGAAGGTTCGAGCAAGATTGCGGTTAGATCGGGTGATTGACCGCGGCCCTGACGTCATTCATCGGCTGATGGCCCAGGTGACAGTGGGATCACCTGGTGTAATCATCTGTACTAACGCACCAGTTACCGGTTCGCGCGGGAGGTTTGACTCATCCGTAACATTACCACCCGCCTCGCCTTTTACAGGCGAAGTTTTACCAGTCATTTTATCTGTGAAACCTGGTGGAACGTCTAGTTATCCTAGATACCTGAAGAAATGAGTTATAGAATTCATACCGACATACATTCCCGCAGCAACTGTGAAATTCCGAAGTGAGCCTAAGTCAGGAGACTCGGTAGAGTCTCGCGCCAAGTAGTAGTTATATATATAGTACAGCGCGCGACTACCGAGGATACTTATCCCGAAGTGTAGCGGTTTTCGTCCGCTATAAAACTTTCACCTCGATTTATGGAAAAGTTACAGCTCCATGGATTTATTTCTGCATTTTGTATTTTTTCGTTGATTTTTCTGAATCGAATGAGCCAAGAATCAAGCGAATCGGTCAGTCGTTTAAGAGATATAGATTTCTCCTGCTTATTCTTCTCGTGAAAACGGCAAGGCAAATTAAGATTCAGGGGAACATGTTCCTAAAAATGTGACTTTCACTTTTCTGATACGAGATGGCAGCAAGCGGAAATATCGTATTTACGTTACCGATCTAGAATCTGTAATCTGTGTCATACCGACACATTAATTAAGCCGGTTATGCCATGGCTGGTTATGTGCCATAATGGTTATGTGACACAGTCCAATTTTATTATTTTATTTTATTCCAGATTCCATGCTTTTATTTAGTTAATAAAAGAGCATACTATCCTTGCCCCGTTCCTGTTATCTTGTGACTATTGAGAATTATGAAATGTCAAAAGTGTTAAGTGCGTAATTCACAAATGACTGTTCACTGTATTTGGTAAATAAGTGCTCATTATCAATAGCTAAAATTCTCAAGTGTCTAGCATATGAATCTTTTAACCAATAATTAGTTAGCAATTATTTACAATTTAAGAGAATGCTAGCTATTGGTAATCAGTAGTTGCTTACGTAGACTAATTTCAGCACTTTAGGTTTGCACTCTGTCAGCTAGGCACTTGATAGTCAGGATACATAAAAAAACTAGACTGAGAATGAGAGAGCTTGCATATATAGCTTATCAAATATAACTTGTAAAGTATTAAGTCAAATCATTTACAATTTCAGTAGATTCTGGCTATTGATAATCGCTCCTTTGCTAATCTGAATCACTGTTTGATTGTATGTTTTAGTGTTATACTATTAACCAAGCGATATGCTCATACGCAGCCTAATTTAGTGTGGTTGTATCGAGACTGTCAAGTTTGTTGCTCAAGGCACGCTTCAGCTAAAGAGCTAAAATGATTAAGTGATTGTTGTGCTACGCACTGAACAATTTTCAGACCTTTAAATCAAACTAATTTCAGCATTTTAGGTTTGCGCTCCATCAGCTAGGCACGTGACAGTCAGGAATAACTTGTAAAGTATTAAATCAAATTATTTCTAATTTCATTACATTCTAGCTATTAGGAATCTCTCTTTTGCTAATCTGAATCATTGTTTGATTTAATGCTTTACAATTAAAATATATAAACCAAGCCAAATGCTCATACGCAGTCTAATTTGTATCTTGACTGTCAAGTTCATTGTTCAAGGAACGCTTCAGCTAAAGAACTAAAATGATGTAAGCAAGTACTAATAACCAATCACATGTCGTTTAGGGATATAATAGCTATTGGTAATCAGTACTTGTTTAGTAAATTTCATTACTTTAGATTGTGTGCCCCGTGACCTATGCATTTGGTACTGATATTTGGTATATACAGATATACCAAAGTTAAAGTGTGTATGAGGGTGTAGCTTATCTAATCTGCAATTTAAATGCACCCTAGCTATTGAGAATCAGTAAACAGGTGCTAATTATTACCAATTACTAGCATGCTTCTAACTTCCAACAGACTAAAGTTAAAATTTTAAATTATATTAGGCAAGCTGTAAATCTCATATTGTTTAACTTCGGAATATTGAATTTGTTAAGTGCAAGCTATATATTATGTAGGGAATCTATATTCTCACATTCAGCTCAATTTCTTAGATCTCCTCCTATGTGCATGATTAAGTTATAAATACATTGTAACATTAAACTTACATTATAACATAAACATGCACATAGGTGATGGTGCATATTTGAACATTTTAATAAAAGTTTACTTTTAAATGTATTAATTAAACCATTGATAAATACTTTGAATTTTTATTGTCTTTATTGTTAAGCATTAACTAACAAAAAGGCATGAAATCCGTCCAAAAACATTAAACTGTAAAAAATGCGCCAAGTAGCAGTTTGATTTTCCCATAAAATTGAAACATTGATAAATAATTAGAAATTTGATTGTCTTTATTGTAAAGCATTAACTAACAAAAAGACGTGAAATCCGTCCAAAAACATTAAAATGTAAGAAAATGCGCCAAGTAGCAGTTGGATTTCCCCCAAAATTGAAATATAACAAAAAAGATAATAGATATCATACAAGAAAGCCAAGTTTTCATTCAAAGATACCTCGATTTAATTCGCATTAGCAATTAATAATAAATTAACAATAATTTAGCGATTAACAATAAAAAAACTTGGCGTGTGCGCCCTTCATTCGAGGCACTTGCTCTGGTAATATTGCTAAAAAAACTTTTAAAGAAATTAAATTCTAGTAAAGTCAGTTTTGGGTTTGAATCAGTTTCCCATTGTCTTTTTACCTCGCAATGAAGCGCGCACACGCCAAGTTTTTTTTATTGTTACTCGCTAAATTATTGTTAATTTATTATTAATTGCTAATGCGAATTAAATCGAGGTATCTTTGAATGAAAACTTGGCTTTCTTGTATGATATCTATTATCTTTTTTGTTATATTTCAATTTTGGGGGAAATCCAACTGCTACTTGGCGCATTTTCTTACATTTTAATGTTTTTGGACGGATTAAAGTTTCCCGAATGACGATCTCGCTGAATACGCCGTTCCCTCAAGGTGAGGTAAGTAAACTCGAAGTTAGCCTCGCATTCCTGAATTCCTAAATGAAGAACATATGTTGCTACCTGACGGATTAACCTTTTTTCGCCTCCTCAGCGCGCTAATTCTCAGAAGGAGCATTGGCCACGGGGAGCACCACAAGTTTAACTACCGGTCTTACTAGCGTCGTCACAGCAGTTTTTACAGTCGCAGTTCTCACGATACCATCCAGCCCGGGGTGAACCCCGACGATCCTCGCCAATGGCCATCGGGAGGAGGGCATAGGCAGATCGAGCAAGTTCTCTTAGAACTGCATTCCGAGGCATTATGTCTCCCTAAACAGAGGCGATGTTTATAAATTAAACCCTTTCGCTCTTCAGGGCTCCTTTTGCGGTACGACTCGCAAAACATCAGATGATGATCTCCAGTGCACAGTATGCAGCGCCGAGGTGCCACCGACCTAGAGCTGCTTTGATGGGAACGAGACACTCCCCGGGGCCCAGAGGCGTGCTTAGCTGAACCCGAATCCGACTGAGAGAACTGGAGTACCCCTAACGACTGGATACGTTCCTCCATAAACTGCTTCAAGACCGCGTAAGTAGGAGGCTCCGACGTTCCGTTTATGGACAGTTCCCATTCTCGCACCAGGGTTGCCAGATTAGGAGGGGGAAATAACGCATGCGCATGTCAACTTTCGGAACTAAAGATCAGGTTCCGCTACACTCCTACAAAACGGTGGTGCCCTTGTCGCCCCTTTCACCTGTTGCAGCTTCTAACTACAAAATTTTTTCCTAAATTTCTAAATGAAGGTTTATTGTTGGAATAGGACATTATAATAATTGTATACACTTTATATATTATAAAATACTCATTTTATTATATTATTATTGTACAGTTGACCTAAAATGGAATAATATATTGTGACGAAGTGTCCTCTCCTAGCGAGCATAAGACCGGAAGGTTGATCATAAGCGCCGTTAGGGAATATAAAAAACGTAGCCTCCAGGCAAGGTCGACAGTTAAGCTAATTTAAAGCCTTTGTTTCGCTCCTAATCCTATTTGATTTTCGCGTGAGCCGTTTAGGCACCATAGACCAGGGACGTCGCATCGCCACCTGCATCCTGGCACCTATCTTAAGTTTCGTCACCAGCAGCCACGAGACTTCGGCTCGACGTGGAGACTCCATTGCGGATGGTAGCAGCCTACGAAGGATTTCCCATGCAGTTTTGGCCACACCGCGGGAAATCTGGGCGGTTGGGAAGGCACATCCAGGAGGAAGGATTCATCGGCAGCGGTCGCTAGGATCTTCCGACAGCGCAGGGGCACGGCCCTGTTGCGGAGGCTCCCCGAGCCTTGGAGCCCGGACTGCGTTTGGTGACAATATCGGCCACGTCAGGGGTGCAGGGGGAAATTAGAATTAGTCTATTAAAGTCCCGCGCGCGGAAGGAGCGAACACTCGTTGTGTTGATTCTGATAGTGTAGTTTCGTGATCCGTTGTGTTCCGCCAGACACCACGCCTCAAAACCATTTGGTAAGCGATCCACTTTTGGGACCAATCTATTTCGTTTCGACGTTTGGCCGGTCAGGGGATTGTCCTGGCCGAGTCGTGTTCACGTCTCGTCCTCGTGCTTCCATAGTAGAAAACCTGCTGCAGAGATTCCGCGAGAATCTGGTCGACCTTCCTGGAGGACTCCCGTCTTCACGACGAGTCATTCCGTCCACTAGCTTAAGTTCGCGTCGCGAGGTTCCCTTGTGAAGTTAGGACCACTGCTTCTCCGTGAGTCTCGTCGTTCCGAGACCTTCTTACTGGTTAGTTCCGGCCACCGCAGGCCATAGAATTCCCTTTCGATCTGCTCCTCACGGGCGCCGTGCAACTCCCGTGAGCGAAGTCCGTTTTCCCGCCGTTATCGATTCACATCTGGTATTTGTAACACCATAGACCTAGCAATAAACCTCGGGTGCCTTATAAATTTGTCTGTCTTGGTTGCGTCTCCTGCCGAATCCACCGCTCTCCTCGATTCTGGCCTCTGAGCTGCCGCGGTAGTGAATCCGACTACGAATCCCCGGAAGTTGTCCGGCTAGTAGCCAGTCCAGTTAGAGTTACGTGGTACCGCGGGGTACCTGGCGCCCACCTTTTTAAGACTTCCGAATTCGTAGTCGAGGGTTAGGGTTAGTGCGCGTTCCGCCCTTCGGGCGATTCAATTCAGGCGTCTCGAAAGAGCGCTAACAAATCTAATTATCGTTTCGTAAATTCCGTTGAAATAGCACTAACACATTTTCCTGGGTAACTGGCTGCGGGTAGTTCTATCCCCGAGCAGCCCCAGGAAAATTCCTTACAATATATAAATTAATTCAATTATATCTGACAAGGGGGGGCCGCGGCCCGGAACTCTTTGATTTAAAAGTATTGTGGCTTAAAATGTAAGCAATGTCGTTACTAGTTGGATCCTAGAATACTAGGTGTTTATAGCCAATCCTTTTTTTTTAAATAGTGTTAAATATTTAAGTTTCGCCATCGTGCAATGCAAGTAATTTTCTTAAATCACAAAAATTCTATACAAAATAATACATAATACTTATTATTCAATCTAGTATTCTAGCATTTAATTACTGACCCTATTCCTTACAGTTTAAGCTACAATATATTGGAATCCAAGTGTTCCGGGTCGTAACTTCCCCTTGTGAGAAAGATTAAATTACAAAAATATCGGGCGTAAACTTTCGGTTAACGAAATGGACATTTTACTTAGTGAGATTTCACTTTAGTGGGAAACGAAAGTTTACACCCGATATTAAATCGTATAAAATACAAAATATTATATATAAATAAAAAAAATGCACTGCTTCCCCATGAAGATTGCAAACAGTAACGCTGTCCAATATGCGACCTAAAAATAAAAAGATTTATTGATTACTAATACAATAATTTTAAACTAGTTACATAATTGTATTCACCTTTCACCTGTTGTAAGAAATTTTCTAATCTCTGCCCTGGGCTGGTTGCTGCTGACACTGGAAAACAGAAATTTATATTTGATTATTAATAGAGTCATGTAATAGTCGTTGTACCACTGCATTCAAAACTCTCACCTCAGGCATCCTCTGCCCTGGGCTGGGATTGTTGGCACCTAAAATAAAAAACATGATATTATTAAAATTGACAACTGAGTATTCTGATGCAATTGAATACTCTTACCTGCTTCAAAAAAGATCCTGATTTGGCCCTGGGATTGCTGGCACCTAAAACAAAAAACATGATATTATTAAAATGGACAACTGAGTATTCTGATGCAATTGAATACTCTTACCTGCTTCAAAAAAGATCCTGATTTGGCCCTGGGATTGCTGGCACCTAAAATAAGAAACATGATATTATTAAAATTGACAACTGAGTATTCTGATGCAATTGCATACTCTTACCTCATGATAACAGCTGTTGATGTCTTCTACAGTCATCTGCTTCTTACACTCCTTAAATCTAATTATATTTAAATATAAAATAAATAAATATACATACAATGGGTGCGCCTTCTACCAAAATTTCTAAAAAAAACAAATAAATAAATACATGAAATAAACAAAAAAACAAAATAAATAATATGAATAAAAATGAAATAAAGAAAACAAGGAAAATATATAAAATAAACAAAAAAGCAAAATAAATAATATGAATAAAAATTAAATAAACAAAAAACAAAATAAGTAAGAATGAAAGAAACAAAACAAAAAATAAAATTAATTAAATTTCGTAAGAAATTAACTTGTCACATATTCATCCTCATCGGACTACTTTTCTTAGCCTTATGTCACACGTAGATTCAATAATTTTAACTCGCTAGTCTCCTACATAGTTTTCCCATGCGTATTTTTCGAGCCTTAAAACTGTGACTTCGACTCTTTCGTTCCGTCTTATCTCAAAAACACAATCCTTCGATAGGGATACTCAGATTTTATCAGTTCACAACTGCCTAGTAAAGTTATTTTTCTCCTTGTGCTTAGTTGAATTACATTATTACAATGGCTAAACAGGAGTCTGATATTAATGTTCTTATGCAAGAGTTGAAACTCAAGTCAACCATTCAGAAATTTGTTCAAGATATTCCTAATTTCGATGGAAAAAGAAATGAACTTAAATATTTTGTTCAATGTGTTGAGGGCGGTGCAGATGGTTTGCCGTCGGCGTTAGAAACAAAATATTTAAGCGCTGTAATTAAAAAGTTAAAAGGTACCGCTAGAGAGAGCGTGGATGGTGAGACGTTCACAAGCATGAATGCTTTGTTACACCATTTAAAGAAATGTTTTGCCCCGGGTAGAAGTCTGTGGTCTTTTCAAGACGAAATTACGCGATTACGGATCTACCGGGATGAAAGTGTACAAGATTACATAGACAGAACGCGTCACGTAACGCATAATGCTCGCGCGGCAGTGAATCAAGAGTATGAAGAGGAACATAGAGCAGCTGCATTAAAGTTTTTGGAACGCGGTGTAATTGATAAATTTATATACGGGTTACCGGAACGGTACTTGTCGCGAGTGAACCCGAAGAATTATAAGAAGATAGAAGAAGCGTTTGAAGAGGTCATGGAGATCACTCGAGGATGGAGTGAGCATAATCGGAGCTCGAATGGTTACCGTTATCGAAATAACGACGGGCCCCGACACTTTAACAACCAGCGACCATTCAATCCGAACTGGAGCCGACACCATGGATCCCAAACGGAGACTACATCTGGTGTGGAGGAAAACCCACGGGGTTACGGCAAACCGACCGCCTTCGCTGTAGAGCGTGGCAGACCAAGGACCCCGGGTGTCATAAATTTACCCCATCAGCAGTTTCAACAACAACATCCAAGGCAACCAGAAAGGGTCGAAAGGTATCAGAACCACGAGAGCTGTAAGTGCTGCAATTGCATGCACAAAACCTGCGATGGCAATTATCATAATTTTAAGAACCAACCAAATTTTGCCCAGATGAGTAATAACTATGCTCAGCCTGGTAGTTCGTACGCTCAGCCGAGCAACGATATTAAGTCAAAAAATTCGCAGCATTTAAACTTCGATCGCGTTCACCGTGTTGGCGATCAGGTGAACAGAAGCGAACAAACTCGCCAGCAACATGTACGATTCCAAGAGAATCCCCAAAGAAAGCAGTAATTAAGGAAGCCCCGATTCCAAAAATTCGTGTAAAAGTACCGGAATTAAAAGGAGGGCTTGGAGAATTTTTAGTAGACGGAGGAGCGTCCGTAAATTTAATAACGTTTGAAGCTTTGAATTTACAAGAAGTAAGGATTCATAAAGAAGAAATTGAAGTAACTGGAGTTGCATCTATTCCAATTCTCACAACGGGAACCGTAACTCTTCACATCAATGAGACACCTTGTCTATTCTATGTGATAAAGAATCTTCAATTGCCAGCCAGTGGTTTACTCGGTAGCGCCTATCTATTACAAGAAGAGGCTGAAATTTCGTATTTCCATAAAACCCTCGTAATTAGAGATAGACCGACAAAACCCATAGGCTTCATAAATTATCGAAGCCCAGAGGAAGAAGAAAATCAATCTACGAAGAAGCAACATTTGATACCGGCACGAAGCAGTCAGTGCATTACAGTTCGGTTAGCGAACACAACTCTCCGCGAAGGTTATTTACCACGAATAAAAACTCAAGACGGCGTTTATATCGGAGAAGCAGCAGTTTCCAACAACAATGGCACTTGCCACGTAATGGCAACTAACACAAGTGACCAAGATGTTCGATTTGATTTACCACCTCAAGAAATTTATCCGTACGATTTTATTAGTTCATCCGAAGAAGATTATTACATGAAGAATTCTGGACATAAGTTTATATCACCTCAAGAACGAGTCAAGGAAATTAAAAAGACCCTTGATATGGACCACATGAATAGTGAAGAAAGGCAACATGTGCTACAACTCGTGCAAGAATACTCGGACAGGTTCTTTCTACCTGGAGACAATTTGGGAAAGGCACCCAACTTCCAACACTCCATTCACACTACGGACAATATACCCATAAATACCCGGCAGTACAGGTATCCGCCAGTGCATCAAAAAGAGATCGACGATCAGGTAAAGGCTTTGCTTAAAGAAGGAATAATTAAACCTTCCAGTTCTCCTTACAATTCACCTTTATGGATAGTACCAAAGAAACCAGATGCCCAAGGTAACAAGCGTTGGCGTATGGTTATAGATTTCAGAGCTCTTAATAACAAAACAGTTAGCGATAAATTCCCGTTACCACAAATAACCGAAATTTTAGATAGATTAGGAGGAGCTAAATATTTTTCAGTGTTCGACTTAGCTAATGGTTTTCATCAAATAGAAATGAATCCGCAAGATCGTTCAAAAACAGCATTTACTACTCCCACTGGTCATTATGAATTTGCTCGCATGCCTTTTGGTTTGAAAAATGCACCACCTACTTTCCAACGTCTTATGAATCAAGTTTTAACCGGATTACAAGGAACTGAATTGTTTGTATACCTTGATGATATTGTTGTTTATTCTTCATCTTTGAGAGAACATGAAATTAAAATTCGAAAATTAATGAATAGATTGCGTGAAAATGGATTAACTTTACAAACCAGTAAATGTCAATTTCTCCGTAAGGAAGTTGGTTATTTAGGACACATTATTTCTGAACAAGGCGTTAGACCAGATCCGAAAAAGTTAGAATCTGTCGAAAAATTCCCAGTACCAACTAATCAAAAATGTATTCGTCAATTTCTTGGATTAGCAGGTTATTACCGACGTTTTATTGAAAATTTTACTACAAAAGCTAAACCATTAGTAGGTTTATTAGGAAAAGGAATTAGATTTGTTTGGAATGAAGAACAACAACTGAGTTTTGATCAATTGCGCAAAGAGCTTTGTCAACAACCAATTTTACAATATCCTGACTTTTCAAAACCTTTCGTTATTACCACTGATGCATCCGAATTCGCAGTAGGAGCAATTCTTAGTCAAGGCGAAATAGGAAAAGATTTACCAATTGCATATGCTTCACGTACGCTAAATAAAGCTGAGAAAAATTATTCAGCTGTTGAAAAAGAATGTCTCGCTATGGTATATGCAGTACAACATTTTCGACCTTACGTATATGGCACTAAATTTACTTTGGTCACCGATCATAGACCGTTAGTTTGGTTACACTCAGTTAAAGATCCTACCTCTCGTTTAATGAAATGGAGATTAAGACTTCTAGAATTTGAATATGATGTAGTTTATAAAGCAGGAAAGATCAATCAAAATGCAGATGCTTTGTCTAGAAACCCAGTTCATTGTTTGCCGTTGATCCCTAAAGATGATGATCCAGATTTCAAGATACAAATTCCTAAAGCTCCAGCAAACCCTGAAGGTGTTGGTAGTCGTATTAAACAGTTAACACGTGACAGGCAAAAGAGACCTTTAGTCAGACACTCAGAAAGTGAATCAGATGGAAGCAATTCAGACAACGACCGTCCTCGTAGATACCCTTTTAAGCCAAGTTTTCTTCCCAGCACGGAGAATTTCCGCCCAAATCCTCGTCTTTCAGTTCCTATACATCCATCTGGTAATAATATCCTTCCCGGCGACCTGATGTCCTTCAATGAAGCGCCCAGTAATTCTACGCCCATTCCTGCACAGAGTCTAGACGACACAGAGATTTACAATCGTTCCGCCAACACTTCACGATCCACTTCTTTACCCTTAGATGACACAGACCAGACTGTTCTTTTACCTGAACCCCTTGTACCCATGCAGGCTGCCTCACATAACTTAAACCCTCAAATTGCATCCCCCAGAATTTCGGATACTCTCCTTGACTTTAAAGAACATACCCTCTCAACCGATAGAAATAGCGATAGTGAGGACACGGAAGGTTTTCAGATGACCTTTTCCCCAACTCCTCTTTTGTCCCGCAAAGCAAACTTTGTTCACTTTATCTCAGCCGACTGTAATTCGAACACTCCAATCACTAAATCCTTAGAAGAAATGGACTATTTAGATATCGAATCCATTAGGAGTCAGTCCCCTTCTAAGAATCAGGTCTTGATCTCTGACAGGAATAATAGGAGGATTGTGAGTGTGATCGCCACCGAACATTTTTATGATCAATTAAGTAAAGAGAAATTACTGAAAGGTTTAGAAGTTTTACGTAGTACTCTCAAAAAGTCGAAGATTTATTCGTTTAGGATCTCCGCAGTAGGAGATGGTCATGATCATATCCCACATAAAGAATTTGGAGAACTTGTAAGGAAACTGTTCCAACACTCCAATGTTAACATCGTTATTTGTACGTCTAATGTTATTATTCCACCCACTGAAAATAGACAATTAATAATTGAAGAAGCTCATAGTAGTTTGTTAGGAGGACACAAAGGTGTCACTAAAACTTATAATCGTTTGCGACCACACTATTCTTGGCCTGAAATGAAAACTGATATACAAAATTTTATTCGTACTTGTACTAGTTGCCAAGAACAGAAGTTAGTTAGATTGAAAACCTGCCAACCAATGCTTATTACTGACACACCATCTGAACCCTTTGAAAAGATTTCTTTAGATACAGTTGGGCCTTTGCCGATATCACACAATGGAAATAAACATATCCTTACAATGCAAGATAATTTGACTAAATATTGCCTGGCGGTACCAATTCCTGATATCCGTGCAACAACAATAGCAGATGCCTTTGCTCGTAATTTCATCGCCATATATGGAGCGCCTAAAGCAATTCTTACTGATAGAGGAAGTAGTTTTATTGGAAAAATCCTTACTCAATTAGCAGAAATATTCAAAATTAAAAAGGTAACAACGTCAGGTTACAGACCACAAACTAATGGTTCACTAAGGAAGAAGTCATATTGTCTTAACAGAATATTTAAAGCATTACATGGATTCGTACGAAGAATGGGAAAGTTTATTACCATTTGCAATGTTTTCATACAACACGTCAGTTCACGAAGCTACCGGTTTCACCCCATACGAGTTAATTTTTGGAAGATTGCCAAGACTACCATCAGCATTTCCGAAAGGAGAGAGTTTACGAACATATGATTCCTATCTGATAAATCTGATTAAACAAATGGAAACTATGAGAAATGAAGCTACAGATACTTTAATTAAAAACAAATGTCGTTGAAAACAGTATTATGATAGATGTGCAAATCCTGTCAATTTCAAACCTGGAGATTTTGTTTATGCTCTGAAGGAACGTCGTCTTAACAAATTTGATCCTCATTACGTTGGATCATTCAAAATCATTAATGTCACTGATTTAAATAATATAGTTTTGCAAACGTCAGAAAATAAAATATTAACAAAACATGCTGACAAGTTGAAAGCAGCTCGCGTGTAGAAAGAAAAGGATCACTCGTTTTAAACAGGTAACAATAATATACAAAATTGGAGATTGATAGAAACTAAATAGCATCCTGCATTTTCTCTGCCACATTCGACTAGATGATTATCTGCATAAACCATAGGTAAGACAGCCGTAGATTTAAGTTTGCGAAAATGTATCTATCCGAGCCATCATAATCTGTAAAACCATTGTAATATCTTGTATTTTAGCAATTAAGTACACTTCACTACACACTACATTGCGTTTCAAACATGCGCCACATATTCTCACTAAACAGTCTCATGGGCCTGTTTAAGAAAATTCGTCCGATTTCTTTTATGAAGCATCACGATTTGCGCGATGTTCAATCTAAGGGGGGAGGTGTTACATATTCATCCTCATCGGACTACTTTTCTTAGCCTTATGTCACACGTAGATTCAATAATTTTAACTCGCTAGTCTCCTACATAGTTTTCCCATGCGTATTTTTCGAGCCTTAAAACTGTGACTTCGACTCTTTCGTTCCGTCTTATCTCAAAAACACAATCCTTCGTTAGGGATCATCACAGCGTGCTCTTAACGAACTCTGCAGCTGTGCACTTAGTGCATCTCATAAATTCTTAGAACTCCAGCGTAGTCTCAGACTTCTGGCGTCTCTATCCCTACCTATGCCCCTTTTCACTGGATTTTTCGGGTATATAAACCCTTAATTTCTGGAGCAAAGGGGGAATCAGTTCCGAACTCTCATCGACGGCGAAGCTCTGTCAATCGGACCAGCGAAGAACACCGTAGTAGATCGAGCACTAGTCTCCTTCGAAGCAGTTACAATTACCGTACGTACATCGTGTCTCATCGCGATCGTTAGGCAAGTCACAGTTCTTTCGTTAGTTTTCCCCCGTTCAAATCGTAACGTAAAACGAACTCATATAATTTTGTAACAACATCTCAAAACCACAGAAACTCTCATTGTATATTTTGTGTTTGTATTATTTGTTCATTCAGAATATATTACATTATTCTAGTTTTCATTAAGAAACCATTTGTGTCATCATTACTGAATTCCTGTTTGGTCAACCTTGTTTCAAATAAGCATAACAAGGAAAAGAATAACAAAAGATCCCACGAGGATACATCTTTACCGCTCGAGGTGTATCCGGCGAGCCATAGTAAGGTTTAACGATCTTAGAGCATATTTTAGGACTCGCGAAGCCTGGCTCGTAACAAACTTAATGCATAAAATAAACAATAAAAAGAAAAGAAAAATCAAAAATATAATACAAATATATACATTAACTGACATCTTAAACTAAACAAAGTAGCGCGTCAAAGTGGTAGAATAATAATAGTAATAAAATAATAAAAAAAACAAAATGAAAGAAATTCAATTTAGTCCGGATAAAAAAAATTAATTATATAAATTAGCTGAATTATGCAGCTCTAAATGTCGCGGTGATGGCTCGAAATTGTGGCAATTTTTGCCCTGAAAATTACTTCTAACGACACACAACGCATTCAATGTTTCATGGCGAAGTTTATTTCTATTCTCAACTTTAATATTGTTGACAATAGAAAAAACTCGCTCTGCTTCGGCATTTGAATGGGGAAATGACATCACCGCGAAAACGAGTTTCGATAAATTTGGATACTCGAGCGCGCCAAAAATATTCTTTTTGGTGACAATGTCAGACCACATTGTCACCAAATTATTATTACTAATTTCGGTTTCCGACCGCGGAAAAAGCATCGGGATATCTTTCCATTCAGATGCCAAAGCATTTACATCAAGATGAAGGAAATTAAAATGCGTTGTGATGTCTGAAAGATTAAAAGTGCCTTCACTCTGACGTGCTAGTACAGGGTCTATAAAATATAAAATATTAAAAAACGCGTCGCAAAGGGGCAGCCGACACTGAATCTCGTGCACCGCGGTTTTATAAAACTCAAAACAAACATGTTTTATTTCTAAAACATCCGCGGTATTTATTGTGTCGAAAAAGTGTTGGCATTCCGGACCAACAAATATATCCTTAATAGGAACAAAAATCTCAGGTCTATCTAACTTTACGAAAGGCTCTACTGTAATATACTCTATGTGCACGAAATTCTGTACCAATTGCTTCCAAAGTGCAACACTACTTTCAGCTATTTTATGAACTAACAGACCATTGGATTGAAACCGCGCGTTAAATGAATTAAAAATATTTAATACATATTTCAGAAACAAAGCATATGCTTTGTTTCTGTCATCAAAAATTAAATCATATAAATTACGGACGGTCTGATTTTTATCCTCAACTACAGCTAACTGAAAGTACTGTCGCAGAACCTCCCAATTATCAAGGAGGCGAGCCACGCAAGCATGCAAAGCGAGCCACCGCGTAAAAGATGGTTTCAGCAATTTTCGAGATTCGACCTCGAAATATTCCTGAAACTCTGTAAGAATCGCGACGCGCTTCGGACTATTTGCGATGTACGAAGTAACACCGCGAATTAATTGTTCTATGCACTGCGGAATTTTGAGAAAAGCCTTATGGGCAATTAAGTGCATAGAATGGCAAAAACAAGCAAAAACTTTCAAATGGGGTACGTCTTCCTTCAAGCGGGTCATGAAGGAGTTGTTACACCCCAACATGACTGACGCATTGTCAGAAGCCATGCCCACAATATTTTTTAAAGGTATCTGTTTTGATTTTAAACTACTTTTAAATAAATTATATAAATTTTCTGACCCAGAATCGCGAGCATCTACTTTTAATAGTTCTAATAAATTTGTTTTAATTATTTTATCTTTACTACACAGATACCGCACGAGCACGCATAACGACTTAGAGTCGGTATTATCCGTGCTCTCATCAATTAAAATAGAAAAGTAACTATTTTGTAGAACTGAAACAAGTTGCTCCAATTCTACTTTATGCAAAATGTTTTTAATGATCGCGGTGCACTTCGTACGCGCAACCGACATATCTCGAGCTATGTCGGAATCAGGGCAAATTGATTTGATTAATGGAAGAAGCTGGTCTACCAAATGAATTGAAACATTCGTTATCGCGAAAAATGTAGCCAGCTTTAATTCGCTTACTTTGACACGCATTGCGAGGCTCTCTGTACCAACAATGTTGCTGGTGGAAGCAATTGGCCTATCATCACTACTAGTAGAAGGCGTAGAAACGGAAGTACTAGCTGCACGGCGAACAGCTGCAACATGGGACGGTATAATTGAATGCCGTATTAAATCTATTATACCAGCATTAAAAGACAATGTCTTGTTGCATGGTCTACACAAAGCTTTACTATTATCGCGGTCCGGCGCCAACCACCCCTTTAAAGCATCGTGGTTTAACCGCGATGGTAAAAAACACCTACCTTTCCTTCGATTCTTCCTAACACTTCCTTCCTTCATACACGTAATCCTCTTCAGCAATTCACTCAATTTCACTCCACTTCACTGCACATCACACCGAACCGTGCACTGTCGCGAGCAAGAAAGATTTGGCGCGAATTTGCCACAACAGTCGTGAAACGTGAAACAACGAAACGGTGATGCGCGCGATCTCAATATCCCACCCACCACCCATCCTGTTGAGCACATCGCGTCGACGCGAAAGCTCAGGCGCTTCCGTGATTCGATGTTCCGTTACCATGCCCCCCTCAGTCTGTGGGACACCTCATCCACTTACCCTTACAGATTTCGTGTAGATACAGTAATACAGATGCGGTAAGTAAAGTACGTTACACTTTTCTGGGAATTACAGGTCTCGGAACCGCCTGTCTCAGATGCGAACCTTTAAATACCCAGTTAAATACCCAATACCCAAACTCTCGGCGATTAAACATGATTTGATGATACCTTGTACACATATTTATTGTTAATCCCTTCGGTCCCCGAAAAGCGCTTACATAACAAATGCTTAAACAAATTATTTGTAAAAAAACTTAACTGGAGGTCAGATTTCGTTTCGAAAGAATTACTCCGTAACAATGAAAAATAATTTTTTTTAGAGAAGATTACAACTTTTATCGATATTTCTTCTACCCAGTTGTCTTGGTATACAACCTATAACCTACACTGACGTCACGACAACAACAATAACAATGATAATAATGGAAAATAATAATAAACATTAGATTTTAACATGTAATTTAATTGCCACGATTTTGGTTGGATCCTTGCAATCACCAGTGTGGTGTATTGGGTAAGGTGGTTGACTGTCGACGGAAAGGACAAGGGTTCGATTCTCGACGGGGAACAATATTTTTTTGCTGAGCACTCTGTAAAGATTTAATTTTTTTCGTATGATATTGATTCACGACACGTAATATGCATGATACTTTTGTTGTAAGTGATAGCCATTGTTTTACACAGCTGAAGGGTATATATATATAGAGTACAAGATTTAATAACTTTTAAAACTGTTCCTGATGTTCAAGTAAACTTTTATTAACTGTAAAATTACACTGTAACAAGCATAAATCGATACATTAAAGTCATAAAATGGTGAAAAAAGACATATCCTCCCCAAAAAAGGAGAATTATATTTTGCAGTGTCACTGCGTAGGGGCCCCTCAGTGCTCCCTACGAAAAGAATGGGATGCGCCCGATACGAGTTTGGCACGGTCGCAGCGACGCCTGTGGCACATGCGCAGATGGCACGAGTGGAAGGAATTCCTTCCAAATCTGGCAAGCCTGTCTCGCACTCGTCTGATTGTCAAAGAGCTCCGACACTAAGAAGACTAGGAGATCGTCTGAGCGACAAATGGGCCGTCCTATACTGGACAAGGCATTGACAGCGGCATTAGTTCCCAGGAAGATTTTATTGAGCTCTTGCATCGATTCGCTTCTCATCTTGGGAAGCGACTTGAACTTGGTGAGAGTAGCTCTCACCAGTAGCCGTCTATTCTCATAGTGGGACTTGAGAGCGTCCCATGCCTTCTGGTAATTTAAATTGGTAGCGTGGAAATCCCGGATGAGGAGAGCAGCTTCCCCTTCCAGGCTTACCTTGAGGTGATGAAACTTTTCCACAGGAGTCAGCCCGGGATCCTTGTCGATTACTGACACGAAGAGATCCTTAAATGATGGCCACTCATCATATCTCCCGTCGAATTTTGGCAGCGCAATTCGGGGAGCGGAGGACCGACTAGCCGCAGTGTCGTGAGGATCCACCTTCTTCTCAATACTCGCTGGACTGGGATGCTTCAATTTCCACTCCGCCAACATTTCGCGTAACGTCGCCATTTGGTCGAAGAACGTCTCTTCCATGAGCCCCGGGATACCCTTTTTTACATATTCCGTTTCGGGAAGCAGGGCGCTATAGTCACGCCGCAACTTCTCATCGACCCTCTCAAACCGCTCCCTGTACTCTCTCAAGGCCTCGATTCGCACTTCGATAGCCTGATCCTTGATATTGACTACCCCTTGCTTTTTTAGGTTGTCCACCATACGAGCAGTCTTGCCTTGGAGATTGACCTGGTCTAGGATCATGGCGTCCATGTTTGCCCGTTCAAAATCCAACCGTCGACGTGCACCACGTTGCGAAGACAGGTTGCTGATGGTTGCGGAAATATCCGGCTCGAAGGACCAAAATGTTCAGTGTACAGACGGAATCGCGTTTTGCACCGATCACGATGCAACCCACCGAACGAGAAGAGCGGTTATAGTTTTAGAATAATATAGTCTAGTCTTAGTTTTTACACTTATTCTTAGTTTATTCTCACTGAGAGCACGTCACTTATAGTTATAGAAATATACAGAATGAGCACAAAGTTCTTGTCCCTTGATTTGATATCAACGCAGCCAGGCGTTTTACAGATTTTTCTAGCCAGGAGAATCGTGAGCAAGCACTTCCGAAATTACCGTGGTTTGAGCGATGACTTGACAAAGAGTGACCCGCCGGTCCTTGCGGGGGCGTATTTATAAGTAACGTTTCTCGAAACTTCCAGCACCGACCTCATTTCCGGCCAGAGCATTTCCGAAAATGCTGGAAGGTTCGAGCAAGATTGAGGTTAGATCGGGTGATTGACCGCGGCCCTGACGTCATCCATCAGCTGATGGCCCAGGTGACAGTGGGATCACCTGGTGTAATCATCTGTACTAACGCACCAGTTACCGGTTCGCGCGGGAGGTTTGACTCATCTTTAACACAGTGTTTAATCTCTACCTCTGGTAATATCTTTTTTTCTTTATGTTTCATTGTTATTCCTCCTGCTTTTACGTTTTCATAATATTCGTTTACTATGAATCATAATGCTGCTATCGCTGACTCTATTCGGTTATTATTGCAATCGATGGTCAACAAAATAACGAATGTTAGAATAAGTGCAGGTTAAACGGTAGTTATTATTTATCAGAAGCGAATGGATACTATGTGAATCGAGTTGCATTAGAAGGAAGACTAAGCTATATTTGCAATGGGGTTCCTGGTCGCCAAAGTGGAGCAATTTCGGCTTTTCCCTAAATGTAACCATTACTGACATTTTTTGGACGGAAACCGCTGGTTGTATTGTGTTTATTCTGTTTTTGTTCTATTTGTGAAAGAATGGACTTTACGGCTACATTTTTTCGTTTGGCGACCAGGAACCCCATTGCAAATATAGCTTAGCCTTCCTTCTAATGAATACTGTTTTGATCAGGCCGGCCGAAATCGTCTAGATATTCATAAAAGACCAGCAATCAATTGATTCGAGCACTCGGGTGCACCGTCGCGAGGTCGGTCAAGCGTGCCTGCACGCCCGGTACCTGCTCACCTATTCGGTGCGGACTTCCATGGGAGGGAATAGCGTTTATTACTTTATGGTGAAGTCGCAGATTAGGATTAACTTTCCCTTGCTGACGGTCAATAATCACCGTTGGTAATCCCTATTACTTTTGGTCATGTTGTTCAGATAGGCAGAATAGAGCCGGACATCCTTATTTGTCAGTACGCCTCCAATCAGCAGATGTTTTTTATTACAACTAATTTGTCACCATCGATATGACCGGGATTAGTAATCCCAAAATAGTAACTTCGCCTGCAATATTCGCTTTCAGGAAGTATTTTCCTCGCAGCCCAAGCCATAAAACAATCTGATGCGCGGACAGGGTGGCTTGGCTGGCCCAAGGGGGTGCTACGCGCGGTCACTCAAGGGGTTGCCGCTCGTGGTCCCCCGGAGCCGGCTTCGGGCCCTTTCATTTCCTCCACCAGGAAAATTTGTCTCCCTTTTCTGCAGAGTGGGGGAACTTTTAATTTTTGGAAGGGATGAGTTGGGGGCGGACATCTTCAAAATTCTTTATAAGTACGCGCTAGCCCCAAGGGAAAGAATCAGATACATAGAAAATGTTCGACTTTCAAAAATACCTCGATATGCTGATGTGCATAGGTCGGTGTGATGAAAATTATGCCGAAGCAGTAACGCTGTACGCCCAGCGGTTCCCGAATCGCCGTCACCCGTCGTACACAGCGTTTACCGGGGTGTACGACCGTGTACGCTTTAACGGCTCCGTATTACCGCACGGAAGCGAAGTTGGGCGGCCAAGGACTGCACGGACAGTGGCAGTGGAAGAACGCGTGCTTGCTCGCGTTGAGGAAAAGCCGACCGTGAGCCTTCGCGATATTGCGAGGGTTGAGAAGTAAGTAAAAATGTGAAACATTGCATATTTCACTTTAACTCATTTTGAGTTGATAGAAGTTATGTACTCTATGAACGGTTTGAAATAACATGTTTTTTTGTTCTAGTATTAGCACAACATCGGCCCACCGCATGCTACATGCCAACCTTTTCCATTCGTATTATTTCACCCAAGTGCAGGAATTGCTGCCTGGTGATCCAGCGAGGCGAATGGAGTTTTGCAGGTGGTTGCTGCAGAAGCATGAGGAGGACCCGGACTTTTTGTCCCAAGTTTTGTGAACGGACGAGGCCACATTCACGGAACGTGGGGTGTTCAACTCGCGGAATTACCATACGTGGGCTGAAGAAAACCCGCACGAACACCTCGATCGGGGGTCGCAATACCGCTGATCATTTAATGTTTGTGCTGGTATATTAGGTGACCGCGTAATAGGTCCCTATTTAATGCCACCGCGGCTTAACAGCCGGCAATACTTAATTTTTCTACGGGAAGTCCTTCCAGTACTACTGGAAGTCCTTCCAGTACTACTGGAAGGAGTTCCCGAAAACAACCAGCGGCTGTGGCTCCAGCAGGACGGTGCCCCACCGCATAGGAGTTTTAACGTTTTGCGGCACATTAATGAGATGTTTCCGAATCGCTGGTTTAGATATGGGAGTCCGGTGGCTCCGTGGCCTCCCCAATCTCCCGATCTCACCCCTTTGGACTTCTTCTTTTGGGGATACGCAAAGGTACGTTTCATTGTACTATTTTGGAATTGTTATCTTACATCATCGTATAAAATTGATTAATCAACAAATGTGTATTATTTGTAGAACATCGCGTACGGCGTGGACCGCGGTGACGAAATGGTGACGGTGCAGAGGCTGCATGCTGCCGTTGCCAATTTAGAAGCGGCCGATTTTGCTCGAATGCGGGCGAGCATCGTCGACCGAGCTCGAATGTGCCTCCATAACCATGGGGGGCATTTTGAAAATATGAGGCCTTGAAGCCTCGTATTATTTAAAAAACGGCCCTTTTCAGGGCCTCAACTGTCTAAATGAAGATGAACGAAACCTTCTTCCATCTGAACGCAGAGCTTTTATTTTTCAGAAATAGCACTTTACAGCGCGGGCGTTCATTGTTGTCCGGATTTGCAAGTATCTCGAGTGACAACTGAATAGTACTAAGATTTTTAGATTAGGGCCGAACAGAAGTGCGTGAAACAGTGCTGCAAACACATGCTTCTCATTGCATTTTGTCATGCAACTCGATTCACATAGTATCCATTCGCTTCTGATAAATAATAACTACCGTTTAACCTGCACTTATTCTGACATTCGTTATTTTGTTGACCGTCGATTGCAATAATAACCGGATAGAGTCAGCGATAGCAGCATTATTATTCATAATAAACGAATATTATGAAAACGTAAAGGCAGGAGAAATAACAATGAAACATAACGAAAAAAAGATATTACCAGAGGTAGAGATTAAACACTGAAGGAGAAAAGGGAAAGGAAATGTAAAAACAATAATCGCAACAATGAGGAACCGAACACGGATCATCGCGGTTACAGATCGAGCGCTTTGTCGCGCCGCCACTTCCATACTTGTTAGAGAAAGTATAACAGGCACCTGATAAATTTGGTTCATTGGATTTGGACGGATTTAATTGAATCAATCGGGAGTCGCGAAACATCTAATCGGGGACCCTACTTATCGCAAGCGTATACAACGAAAATGGGAAAGCGAAAGAAGCGCATATTAAGAAAGTCGGAAAGCAAGAAGAAATGCAAAAAGTGAGCGTCCGTGGGGCGATGCCGCGCCGTCACGGCATTGCCGCGCTCGGGCATTGAGAACGACGCATGCAAGGAGCTGCCGGCTAGGCCGTCGGTACGACGCATCGATAATGATAGTCTTTTTTTCGAGGGAATCGAGTGACTGAGACCCGTTCGTCCTCCATCGCGATTCTTGTAACCCGACCGGCAAGATGTTTTTATCACATTCCCCTTTGGAGAAGCAGGAGATAGTCGACCAAGATTTGCCAAGAGCCCGAGGGGCGTTGCCTAAGTTTTCGTTCAATAACTCGGAATTGAGGGCCGATCGAGAATTTTCAAAATAGCCATTTTCATCCCCGCCCCCTCCACTACAAGATAGCTATAGTCATTTACGACATTTACGGAACACCCTGTATATGTATATAGTTTGTGACGTTACGTGTGACGTAAGTCACAAGAAACAGCGAAGCAACTCCTTCCCCCTTTGAAATTAGCGCCGCAAACGATTAGAAATGCGAACGTCTCCAATAGAGATCGAGAAAGGTTCAAGAACAAGTATTAACGTGCGTAACTTTCGCCTGAGCCAACTAGCGCCAAGCAAGCCCAGGGACAACCATCACCCAAGGCACCCGGAGTCACCCAATCCACCAGCAACCAGGACTCGGCTCGATCGGGACGGATATTACGGGGTCAGCAGTCTCAAAAAGGATCGCCAACGACTGGTCAGCGAGGGAGATCACTGGGTGGTGAGACAAGCGACCCCAAGATACCCAGCAACGTGGGAGGACGAGAAACTCTCGACCCGACGGAGCAGAGTTGGTGCACGGCTGGGCGTACGGCCCTGGCACCGTCCGTCCGAGGGCACTGCGAGCCCCGAGCGCGCGGTAGGACCCGGCGACCAATGATAGACCGATTTCGGGGATAAAGGCCCCTAGGCGAGCGTTACCGAAATCGCGAAACTTGCGACACTCTTGTGCTGACTACCGAGCGGAAGCGTCACATTAACGACTAGCGATATCGGAAAGGAAGGAAGGAAGGAGGACCGAGCGAACCGAGGGCGATCGGCCTCCCGATTTACTAGCGACCGGATTACTGGAAACAGACTAGCGGTAAGCGAGCAATTCCGTCAATCTAGCCCTTGTAAGGGACCGACGTGGCTGTCGGATCCCAAGCTAGAAATTCGCTGCTTCTTATCCCTTCGGGTCTCCCGCTAGCGTCGACTGCAAGTTTCCACGCCTCAATCGCGTTTTGAATCTACTTGTAATAACTCCTCTAGAAAACTGGGATCTTCCTGTAGGCCGACTGAGTCAGCCAAGAGTCAAATCTAGTCAACCCGCCTAGAGTTCAGATTAGCGTCAACTCTCTGATTATTAGCGCCGGTCAACTGCATAGCTAGCGTTCATCGAATTATACTGTTCGGCCCATGTCAACTTGGAGCCACGTGTCTCGTTCGAGACCGCCAAAGAACGGCTCGGACCAGACTTACTGTTCTTTCTCGCCGAATAAAACAATCAATTTCTAGCATAACTGGCTTGTTCACTCGTGTCGACCCACGTGCTCTCCTTGTTATCTGATCTAGCCGAAGCACATATTCTGCCGTCTCGGGGGATTCAGTGATGCCGTTCTCTTTGTGGTCTTTGAGATTTTGTGTGGCATCTCCGATGCCTAGCGCCCAGTTTTGTGTTACTAGCGAAGAGAAGGCTTCGAATCTCCCGAGCCGAAGTATCGGGAAGGGTATCGTTCTAAGAGGAAAATAAGAGTTGGGGGACCTTCAGCCCCCGAAACCATCGACAGAAATTTGCGTTCCAGTTCAAGTCCAGTTAAAGTCGTTTAGATTATTAGACAAGATAAAGTACTATTATTCTCGAGCCTTGCTTTCGCGCGAGACTCGAGAATATTTCCTTACTTTCCTGATAAGTTATATCGAGAGGGTGTATAAAATATAAAAATGTGAGAGTTTGGAATACGGTGGATAAAAATGTTTGGTATAAAATATAGAAGTGTGTGTGTAGTTAGTGTACTTACGTGGCTAGGCTTAATTACTAGTATTGGTATGCGGTAATAGTTGAAAAAAATAATATATATATATATATATATATATATATATATTGTGACGTTACGCATGGCGCCTGTCACAAAGCGTCTCCTCACTCAAATTTAGCGCCGCTGTAGCAGCGGCAAATAGCGTCTCCAATACTGTTCGAGCGAGATCAAGAAATCATGTATTAACGTCTATACTATCGTCCGAGCCTATAAGGAAGCAGCAAGCAGGGACGACCATCCACCCTGCGAACCCGAAGTCACCAAATCTGCCAGCCCAGAGGAATCGGCTCGACCAGGACGGACATTAAGGGGTCAGCAGCCTCCGAAGGGGTCTCCAACGAGGAGGTCATCGAGGGAGATCACCGGGTGGTGAGGCAGGCGACCCCGAGGCACCCAGCTCAGAAGAGGACGACCTCCCTTGCCGTCTCTTCCAAGCGGGGTTGGCGCCTTGTTGGGCATACGGCCCTGGCGTCGTTCGTCCGAGGGCACTGCGAGTCCCTGAGCGCGCGGTAGGACCCGGCGACCAATAAGCGATCGATTTCGGGAACAAAGACGGCTAGGCGAACGTTAGGGCAAAGCGCGTAGAATTCGGCACTCTTGTGCTGACGATTAACGCGAGCGGACGTGCGATCCCACAATCCCCGAGCGACATACTGGCGGACAAAGGGGGAGACTAGCGGACTAAAGCGTACTTTAAGGAAGGAAGGAAGGAAGAAAGACGACCGATCCCACTCATTCGCGCCATTGCCGATTTGTAAAACTAGCGGTAAGCGAACATCCTTCCAAGCTAGCCTTTGTAAGGGACCACTCTCTTCGGTGGATCTCAGCTAGCCGCTTCGTTGTCTCTCAGCCCTTCTGGCTTTCGATCTATCGACTGTAAGCTTCCGTTCTCACTTTCGCGACTTGGTCTCTCTTTTGGTGTCTGATCCTTTGCTTTTCCGAATGAGATATTGTGTAGACTGAGATCTTCCTGCAGGCTGATAGCGTCAGCCAAGAGTCACTTCATAGAGTTCAGATTTTGCGTATTCTGTTAAATCATTAGCGCTGGTCAGCTGCGTCGAGCTATCGATCATCTCCATGTAACTTTCGACTTGTCCAACTTGCAACCACGTGCTTCGCCCGAGGTTGCTGATGAACACCTCGAGCGGAGACCATTCTTTCTGCTTCATTGTCGAAATAAAACATCAACTAGCTCAATCCTGGCTTGTTCACTCGTGTCGAACCCACGTGCTCTCCTTATTGTCTGATCTAGCCGAAGCAATCTTGTCAGCCGCCTCGGGAGATTCTCTGTTGCCGTTCCTTAGCGCCTTAGTTGTTGAGTGGCTGTTCGAGGCCGATTGTGTTAGAGTTTTGAGTGGCTGTCCGAAGCCCATTTTGTTGAAGTCTTGGATGGCTGTTTGAAGCCTAAAGAATCTAGTTGAGTGGCATCTCTGATGCCTGGCGCCCATTCCGGATTTGCTAAGGAATCGTAGGCTTCGAATCTCCCGAGCCGAAGTATCGGGAAAATTATCGTGAGAGGAAAATTATAAGAGTTGGGAAATTCAGTTCTCCCCTTTAGATTCAGAGACCCCATACACTAACGTCTCGATTGAACTATTAACCATTAACGTAAAAGTCACTCTTATACATTATTCTCGAGCCTTGGTTTCGAGCGAGACTCGAGAATATTTCTTTATTTTCCTGATAACATACATGCGCATATTTTACATTCATACTAACGCTTTCCTTGTTTTGAAAAGATCAATGGCAAACTTATCAAATTTCTTAAATATCTCTTCTGTTTCTGTTAGAGTGCTCCAGCTGATGGAATCTTTGTGACGCATCAGTAGTTCATACCGGATACTAGAATACCAAGGACATTCGAATAAGAGAAGGCTAACATCTTCTACGAGATTTGGGCAGCAAGGACAAGGACAATTTGGGCTAGTTACACAGTTTCTTTTATGCAATGTGAAGTTTATAAGGCCGTATCCTGTGATCAGGTAAACACATTCAAGCGACGGTGCGAACCATTGATTCTCGCTCGCAAAAGCAACAACAGACAGATATTTCACGGTTTGCCGTCCATGCACGTCGTCATCCCATTTGTGTTGCCAGTTAGTATATATTGAGTGCTTTATCCTAATGTATTCCTTATTTGCATCTGATATCCCGTTTCCCTCTGCTGGGATATATTCGTACGATTTCCATTTGACCTTTGTTCTTCTTCGTCATGTAAAGTACCGCCTTCTTGCACACCTCAGGCACCAGAGGCGAACAGCCAAAAATTACTTGTAAGGCTGATGTGGACGTTGTTCAGCAGGCTTGTGTTATCATGAGTAAAAGTGTTCTTTGCATAGAGTCCAGGAGTCTCTGTATGTGAGCTTGGTGCGACTTCTCATACCACGCGATCGAACCATAGGTGATTATTGGCAAGAACAGACATTTGTAATACGTGTTAATGCTCCTGGTTTTCCGGCCTAACTTACTGGTTACTATTCTCATAATTAAACCAGAGAGGTTTATGATCTTTTATTTTATTTTTCTGACATCTGCTTGGAAGTTTAACTTGTGGTCTATGATAACACCTAGATATCTGTACTCATTCATATATTAAATTTTTGATTTGTTAATCGATATACGCGGCATCCTTTCACGGTCAATTGAGCCTTTAACCTGCATTGCCGCAGTTTTTCCGAGGAAACCTCCAGCTAATGCCATGCCACCGCTTTCCCAAGTTCGCCGTTCTCGTTGGCTAGCCAGGAAAGCTGGGAAACTTCGACCGAGCCTCCTCTCCGAATCCCAAGTCCTCTGGGCGTTTAGATGGGCGCCAGGCCCCTTGATCGATCTGGGCGGGCGACCTGGCGGCCAGTCCGCGCAATCGCACCCTGCTCTTTCGGGTGCAGCGGCGGATGGCCGACAGGGTCGTGCGGAGATACCACACGATCTCACTGGCGTCAGCAACCCTGCTGGCGAGGTTTCCGCCCCTTGATATCCTGGCGGTGGGCAGTAAGAAGACCTACGATGGTCTTCGCGCCCTCTGCCGGGATGCGGGCGGAGCCTCCCCCACGGAGAGGGCGGTCGAGGTGCTCAAGCGCCAGACCCGGTGGCTCGTTGTTGTGATGTGGCGGGAGCGTCTGGAGAACCCAGAACACTCCCGCCACAGAGCCATCGGGGCGATTCTGCCGTGCATGGACGCTTGGCTGAGTCGCGGCAGAGGGCAACTCTCATACCGGGCGACACAGGTGCTCACCGG
The DNA here is from genome assembly GCA_964023945.1 of Ectemnius cavifrons. Taxonomy (NCBI): domain Eukaryota; kingdom Metazoa; phylum Arthropoda; class Insecta; order Hymenoptera; family Crabronidae; genus Ectemnius; species Ectemnius cavifrons. Next base: position 64,758 of record CAXIEQ010000017.1, read on the forward strand.
GCACGGATGCTTCGGGGAGTACCTGTGTCGCATTGGGAAGGAGGCGACGGCACAGTGCCACCACTGCGATGGGGACCGGGACACGGCGCAACACACCCTCCAGGATTGTCCAGCCTGGAGGGACCAGCGCCATGTCCTCGTCTGATATGTTGGAGGTGATCTCTCGCTGCCGAGGATTGTCAGGGAGATCCTCGGGAGGGAGAGGGCGTGGAGGGCCTTCCTCAGTTATTGCGAGGAAGTGCTCCTCCACAAGGAGGAGGCGGAGCGGCGGCGAGAGAGAGGACGGACCCTTCCCGCCTGGAGAGGGCCCGTCCTCGCCGCCGCGGCGCGCGGGGGCATCTAGTCCCCCCGCAGTAAGAGTGACGCCCCGGTCCCGCCGTCGGCGGATCTAAACCCGCTGACGGGCCGGGTGCGTGCCAAGGGGTCGTGTGGCGTCGTGCCCTCCCGGGCTCGGAGGGGGGCGCCTCCCTTTCTCGCGCGAGCGAGAGGGGCGACGACCCCCCCCCCCCCCCCCCCACGTGAAGTGCCCCCAGAAGGGGGCGGGCGCGAGGCGGCACCGATAGTGTTCGCTTAGAGTTCCCGGTGTTGCCCCATTATGCGCGAAGGATGGCCACCGTGGGGTTTTAGCCGGTAGGAGTCCGGCACTCCCCCTCCGCCACCACCAGGGTGGCGGGGGGTCCATCCGGATTTCCCCACGTCAAAAAAAGGCCCCGTGATCGAGACCGAAATTGATAATAATAGGTTACCCAGAGGAGATGGAAAACACGAGCGAGAGAGAAAGCTCGGTGGGAAACGCGAATGTTGGAGAGGGGCGGGAAGCAAGGGAGGCCAGGGACGACAGACCTGACTAACATATAGCTGAAAAAAAGTTGTCCAGATCTTTGGTTAACAACAGCGCCCTGTTTATTTATGTCGGGCGGACCGACGGTGTACAACTAATTAACCTAAGGCAAATCGAGCTAACGCGCTCTCGATCCTAGGCCACAAGGGCCCCTGTACAGTCTAACCACGCGGTAGGGAAACGCGTCGCGAGCGATCGACAGATGGTCGGTCGATTTCCGGACTGCAATGATTAAGTATGCCGAACTTCGGCGGACGATGTACGCCGCAAATCTTTAAGGAAACGCACGCCCGTTCGAATGGGCGATCGATTGTGTATCCCGGCAACAAGTGGGAAGATGGCGGCCACTTTGTTCGGCGAACGCAATCGCACTAAGGAAGGCAGTGCATAGACAGGCTTATTAGACTCTACTAGAAAATGCAACAATCACAAGCAGCCCGACTACTGGGCTCGGAACTTTACGCAAAGATTCCTAAGGATAGGGGAAGAGGGTGTGAGGCTTACCGCGATCTTTATTCGGCTGGTGTGTTAGCTGTAGTCCTCTAATTCCAGTCGAGCTGGGCTACCGGACTCTCTGGTCGTCTGGTGTTCGGAATCTCTCGTCTACGGTGTTTCTGGTTCTCTCTCTCGCCACACTAAATCTCACTATTACAAAAGCGCTCGGATACACTTGGTCGCTATGACGGTCGCAATCTGAGTGACGAGAGAGAGTCCCTAATTCGCGAAACGGCCTCACACCCTCAGCGCCGCGACCCCCGAATCCTCACGTGGCTCCATCCGTTAGACGGTGTCGAAATCAATCCCGCGCGTTAGGGCCGACTTCGACCTCATGTATCGACCGCCTTGGACGATCCGTCGAGCTGAGCAGGTCGACCATCAGGAGTGACGTGCATCCAATGTCGTCTCCTCGTCGTCCCTCGGTTGGCTATCCGTACTCAGGGGCGTCTCCAGCATCGGCTGGACGGGCCCCAGCTTATCCAGCCTGGCAGGGTGCGCACTCCTGTGAGCCGGACTCTCCTCCTCGTCTACACGGGTAGCCATTCCACTAGGTGGCTCAGTCCGTCGTGCCTCCCTAGGTGCCTCTCGGCGTTCAGTCTCGCATTAGTGCCTGTCTCTTTTGCCTGTGCCTGCCTTGAAGCGACGATGATAGGTTAGCCCGCGCGTACGTGTGTGTGTGTGTGTGTGTGCGCGCGCGCGTGTGTGTGCGCGCGTGCCCGTGCGTGCCCGTGCGTGCCCGGCCTCCCTTGCTGGAGTGAGGAGTATCTCATGGCGAGGCAAACTAGCCCGTCACACCCCACCCCCTTCCCTTTAAGGGGGCCGAGTTTATCCGCTGCCCCACACTTCTCGTACCCAAATCCTTATTGCCCTTCGGGCTCCTCGCATCGTGCCTCCAATTCAGGCGAAATCGGTCTTCTTCACCCTCTTGAATTGGACGGACATAAGTACATGTATCATAGGCACGCCTGACTAGATATTATAAATCGACATTACCTCCTCGTACGTAGGATACACACGACTAGTGTTGACTAGGTTTAAATTACGTTTACTACTACAGGTGACTAGAGCGGTAGATTACGAAGGTGGTGAGTAGACGCGATGCTGGTAATCTTGCTCCAGGCGATCCTGTGAAGGCAGCTAGCAGCAGGCGATCCTGCAGTAGACAGCTGCGCGCGCCGATTCTTCTTCGTAGTCGAGCGGCCACGAGCTCGCCGGCTACCATCAGCTGTGCGTCGCCGGCGCTTGGTGGCTCGCACGTACTCCGCTGTTGGCAATTGTTATTTGATAGATAGAATTGGATCGAGGAGTGGAGCGCAGCTTTAGGTTTAGATAGGCTAATGTAGTTTAAGTTTTATTCTAGTGTATATTCGTAGTTTAGATTAAGTTTATCTCACTGTCACAGCACGTCTGAATAATGATATTGTTCACAAAGTAGCCGTACACAAATGGTCTTTGATTTACCAAACTTTTCCACAAGATTAGAATAAAGCGGCGAGATTTCAAAGATGACTTCCGATTGCCGAATAACAGAAGAAGTAATTAGGGCGTGGTATTTATAGTCTAGCTGGACTCTCGAATCTTCCAGCACTGACTTCACTTCCGGATAGAAGGTTCCCGAACGTGCTGGAGGATTCGGAGGAATTACGGTTAAGACAAGGTTAATGTCCGGAGCAGTTACGTCAGCAATCAGCTGACACGACAAGTGACAATAGCTCACCTGTCGTAGGTCAGTGTACTTAGTGATCAGCTGACTGCTGGCGCGCGAGTTTTAAGCTATCCATCTCAAACATTTCCGCCCGCCTCGCAAGTATAGGCGAAAAAAAAACTTATCTCTGCAGATTCGAAGATGATTTTTCTAAGTTTAAAGTAGAAGCTGAATCTAGGAAGAGAAATAGTGAGCGCAGTGAAGTTGACTAGTTAACAGTAAGTGTGACCGAAAGTGACTCAACTGAGAATTAATCGAATAGTGAATTCACATGAATGATAATCGAAGAAGAATTTACAAGCTATAAAAGTGAGCGTGTACACAGTGGATTAAGTAGCGATGTGAAAGGTAAGTGACCCGAGTGTCGATCAAGCGTCCCGAGTTAGCTAAATATAGCTATTACGGGCATTCCGAAAGGGATTAACCTTTTTTCGTCGAGTCGAAGGTAGCAGTTCCAGGAAGCTCGCTCGACACTGGGAGCACCACCAACTTTACGACTGGGCGGACCAGCGTAGTCGTGGCTAATTTTACAGTAGCGGTGCGCACAATGCCATCAGGTCCGGGGTGAGTTTCGATGATCCGCGCCAATGGCCATTTGGAAGGAGCTGTGGTCTCGTTGATAATGAGGCAAATAGATCCCAGTAATACATTGGGCGTCTCTGTCTGCCACTTGGTACGTGGTATGAGGGTCTGCAAGTATTCTCTAGACCAGCGCTGCCAGAAGTGGTCCCTCATTTGTGTGAGATGCTGCCATCGAGAGAGGTATGATACTCGTGTATTCAGAAGAGTCGGCTCAGGAAGAGCATTCAACGACGAGCCGATGAGGAAGTGCCCGGGAGTCAGTGCCTGGAGGTCGTCCGGATCGTCGAAGAGGGCACATAGTGGACGAGAATTGAGGCAGGCCTCAATTTCCGCCATCAACGTGGACATTTCCTCGAACGTAAGTCTTGCTTCCCCCATAACTCGTCGCAGGTGGTGTTTGGTTGATTTGACTGCTGCCTCCCATATCCCCCCGAAGTGAGGGGAGGCTGGGGGGTTGAATTGCCATTTAACCTTCAAAGTCGCAAGGCTATCGGCCAGTTGAGCTCCTTCCTTAGTAGCAGAAGAGAATAGGCGACGCAGTTCAGCAGCAGCGCCTATGAAGTTGGTGCCTCTGTCGCTATACAACGTCGAGCATAAACCCCTCCTTGATATAAACCTTCGGAAAACAGCCAAGAAGGCCTCGGTTGAGTAACTGGTTGCTACATCAAGACACAAAGCTTTTGTACAGAGACAGACAAAAATAGCTAGAAAAGCTTTCACGCATTTGTGTCCTCGGCCTGGGGAAGTCTTGATCCAGTATGGTCCAGCGTAATCAAGTCCCGTGTGGAGAAAGGGACGAGCTCGCGTCACTCTGGCAGCAGGAAGTGCACCCATCAAAGGAGTTTGTGTAGCCGCCCGCCATCTCGCACAGGATATACAAGAAAAAATGGCCTGCTTGACTTCGCGGCGCCCCTTTGGAATCCAAAATCGCTGGCGGATGGAAGCTAAAGTAAACTGAACCCCACTATGCAGAGTCCTACGATGATGTGCAGTTATTAATAGCGTTGTGAATCTGCAGGCAGAAGGTAAAATTATTGGGTGACTCTGGTCAAAGGGAAGACTGGAGTGTTTGAGTCGCCCTTCAACTCGAAGGATGCCCTTATCATCGAGGAAAGGCGATAACGGGAGCAGAGAGCTCTTTTTGGGAAGAGTTCTTCGTGAGGCGAAATCTTGCAGTTCCTCGTGGTAATTGTCCTCTTGAATTAGTTTCACCCAATGGTCTTCCGCGTTTCTTATCTCTTCGTCCATAAGATAGGGGCTTTGCTGAAGAGGACTTCCCTTCCTGCGTAGCCTGGTGATCCATCTAAGGATCCACGCAGTCACTCTTAAGAGGCGACCGTGAGTCGAGAAGTGACTGAGCAAGTGGAGGTCTGGCTTCTTGGAGATGGTGTGAACTACTCTCGTTTTTAGTTCAGGAAGATTTTTTTCTGCGAGCTCGAGGGGTGGTTGGTGAAAGAAATCTTCGTCCTGAGGAAAGTCTGGACCGTGCCACCATAAGGACAGATTTACCAACTCAGAAGGTAAGATTCCCCGCGAAGCGCAGTCCGCAGGGTTTAGTTCTCCTGGAATGTGATTCCAATGAATGTCAGGCGCGATACTTTGTATTTCAGATACTCGATTGGCGATAAAAGTGGTCCATTTGTTGGGTTGGCCTCTAATCCAACCAAGAGTAACGGTAGAATCGGTTCAGCAGTACACCTGGGAGCTGGATAGACTCAACACTTTGCGGCAATGCGACACCAAACGAGTGAGCAGTACAGCGCCACATAACTCCAGTCGTGGTATGGAAATAGGTTTCAATGGGGCAACTTTACTTTTGGCCATAAGTAAACTGATTTGTACTCCTGTTTCCAGATTAGTTTGCCGAGCATACAGTACAGCGGCAAAAGCTTGAGTCGAAGCGTCACAGAAACCAGCCAGGGTCAGCTCGCCATAGGAGCAGCAGCGTATGGGTCTCGGGATTGAGATGTGACTCAATTCTCCCCATTGATTCCGGAAGTCTCTCCACTTTCTTTCGAGCTCAGGAGGAAGACGACTATCCCAGTCAGTATTGAGTAGCCACGTGTTTTGAACGTAAATTTTGGCTTTAACAGTAATAGGCGTGAGCCGTCCTAGAGGGTCAAATAATTGAGCAGCTTGAGATAGTATGGTTCTTCTCGTTACAGGAGCCGGGAATAATGGTCGCACAGAAAAGGAGAAGTGATCGGAAGAGGGAGACCAAGCCAAACCAAAAGTTAAGTGCGTGTCCTGACTGGTTTTTAGTGGAAAAGCTGTGGTATCGTGGTCTAGTGCCTTTTCTGACACTGGGATTACTTCCTTACAGTTGGAAGCCCACTTCTGTAAAGCAAATCCGCCCGCCCTGCAGACTGCTGACAACTGGCTTTGTATCTCCTTCAATGAGTGTATGGTATCAGCGCCAGTAAGGATATCGTCCATGTAGACATCCCTGGAAAGAACGTCTGCCCCCATAGGATAATTGGGTCTCTCATCAGACGCCAGTTGTTTAACGGTTCTCTGGGCGAGATAAGGAGCACATGCCATACCGTAAGTGACAGTATTGAGCACGTATTCTGTCAGGCAGTCCTTTGGGTTATTTCTCCATAAGATTCTCTGCCAAATCCTATCCCTGGGATCCACTAGGATTTGCCTATACATTTTTTCCATGTCCGTAACCAACACCAGCAAATGCCAACGCCATTTTAACAGAATATCAGCCAGCGATGGCAATAAATTTAGGCCAGGATATAGAAAGTCATTCAACGACGTACCTGCAGATGTCTTGGCAGAGCCATTAAAGACGACACGTAGTTTCGTCGTGGTACTCGCCTCTCTCAATACTCCGTGGTGTGGAAGGTAAGCTCGCTCAGTTGTCGTATCCCCCTCTGGTGCCAGAGACATATGACCCAAATCGAGATATTGCTGCATGAATTCTTTATATAGTTTTTCCATTGCATGGTTGCGTTGGAAGCGCCTCTCATTACTGAGTTGCGATCTTTCAGCTTTCAGGCGCAGCTCCGGCGCACTTAGCAGAATTTCTTTGCGAGGTAAGCGAACAATATATCGTCCTGTGGAAGTTCTCCTGTAAGTATCTGCAAATTGTTTCTCAACCCATTTCTCTTCCTCAGATAACATTGGCGTATATTCGGCTAGTTCCTCCTGCGTCCAAAAGGAGCGAACTAAGGAATCCAAGGATTCGCCGACTGAGCACTGGTGAGTGGTGATTCTTTGAAATCTGTCTCCTGTGGAGGCTCTCCCTGCTAAGATCCAACCAAATAATGTCTATTTGGTCGTTGTGAAAATAGCAAGGGTCGGCTAAGACGAGCCCGTCAATATGTTTCCACCGAGGAGCTGGAGCCTTAACATTCACAGTATAAGCAGATAACCGAGGCATTATGAGAGCTGAAATATTTAATTCAGATTGATCATTTTGCGCTCGTAAAGTAAGAGTCACTTTCCCTTTAGTAACTCCCGTCTGCACGCCCCCAACGCCAAGTATTGTCACTGAGGAACGACATCTCCTCAAGTGCAGTTTCTGGATCAGCCTTTCAGTGACCATTGTTACCCCTGATCCATGGTCAATTAAAGCCCTCACTTCGTGATAACTTTTATATGGATCAGCTACCTGTACTCGGGCTGTAGCGAGTAAGACGGAGGAAGAGGCATGCTCACCTTGCTGCAGAGTTTGTACTGTTTGGCCATTGGCAGACGCATTCGAAGGGCGATGACTCGTAGCATGGATGCTGGTGTGGTGCTTGCCCTGGCAAATTGAACAGGTACGTTTTGAACCGCAATCACAAGCATTATGTCTCCCTAGACAATTCAGGCAGAGTTTATTTTTAAATATGATGTCCTTTCTGTCCTCAGGACTTTTATTCCGATAAATGTCGCAGAACATCGGGTGATGGTCAGCCGAGCAAAGTACGCAGCGTCGTGGAGTGGGTTTGCGCGAACTACTCTGGTGGACACGCGAAATGCCTCGTGATCCGGTGGGTTCGCGTGAAGCGGCCGAATCCGTCCTCGCGCATTGGAAGACTTGCAGGGATTGCAACCTGTCTTCCATGAAAGTTTTAAGATCAGCAAAGGTAGGTAGCTCAGTAGTTCCTTTCAGTGATAATTCCCACTCAAGCCGAGTCTGGTTGTCAAAAGCTTCGTAATTTGGAATACAAGAAGATCGTCGGTTCTGCAAATAGGTCTGCCCAGCCCCTCCATAGCATTGATAGCAGAATCGGCTTTCATCTTGGGCAATGATTTTAATTTACTAACAGTAGCTCTCACCAACAATCCTTTATTCTCATAGTGAGATTTAATAGTCTCCCATGCTATGGGATAGTTTTGTGTAGTAATAAGTAGATCTCTTGTAAGTATTGAGGTTTCACCTTCGAGGCTTACCTTTAAATACTGGAGTTTCTCCACAGGCGTGAGACTTGGGTCCCTTCCTATGACAGAGAGAAATAGGTCCTTGAACGAGGGCCATTCTTCAAATTTACCGTCGAATTTCGGGACCACAATGCGGGGAACAGACGATCTGACTGCAGACGGGTCGGGCTTATCTGATTTCTGATCATTTGCGGTTGTTTCAGAATGCGCCCGTTGCCATGAGGACAGCATTTGTCGCAGCTTCGCCATCTGGTCAAAGTAAGTTTCTTCCATCGCTCTCGAAAGATCCCTTTTGGCATAATCCGTGTCCTCGAGTTGAGCACCATAGTTGCGCCTTAACTTCTCGTCCCCTTTCTCAAACCGATCCCTATACTCCTTTAGAGTTTCAATGCGGATCTCGATAGCCTTATCGTTGATATTTGCAGCGCCATGCTTCTTCAAGTTTTCCACGATGCGAGCCGCTCTCCCATGAAGATGTACTTGATCTAATATTGATGCGTCCATTGTTGGCAGGTTGAATTCCAACCGTCGGCGAGCACCACGTGGCGAATGCAGGTTGCTGGTCACTCACTTCACGATCCGGCTCGAAGGACCAGAATGTTATTTGATAGATAGAATTGGATCGAGGAGTGGAGCGCAGCTTTAGGTTTAGATAGGCTAATGTAGTTTAAGTTTTATTCTAGTGTATATTCGTAGTTTAAATTAAGTTTATTTCACTGTCACAGTACGTCTGAATAATGATATTGTTCACAAAGTAGCCGTACACAAATGGTCTTTGATTTACCAAAGTTTTCCACAAGAGTAGAATAAAGCAGCGTGGCGATGATAAGAGATTTGCAAAGTGGTGAGCGAGCACACTGTAAGTTTCAGAGATGACTTCCGATTGCCGAATAACGGAAGAAGTAATTAGGGGGTGGTATTTATAGTCTAGCTGGACTCTCGAATCTTCCAGCACTGACTTCACTTCCAGATAGAAGGTTCCCGAATGTGCTGGAGGATTCGGAGGAATTACGGTTAAGACAAGGTTAATGTCCGGAGCAGTTACGTCAGCAATCAGCTGATACGACAAATGACAATAGCTCACCTGTCGTAGGTCAGTATACTTAGTGATCAAATGACTGCTGGCGCGCGAGTTTTGAGCTATCCATCACAAACAGCAATGCTCGGGAATCTTCGCGGCTCGGCCGCCGCGCTGGTCTTGCGGGCTGCTGCCCCGTTCGGCTGGTGCTTGCTGACTTCGGCTGCCGTCGGTGATCTTCGGCTTAGCGCTCGGCGCTTGGTGTTCTGCTGCTTGGCTAGTGGTGAGGCACAGGTGTTTGCTGCCTCTGCGTGGTTCCGCCCTTCCCTCCTGCCCATTATACCACGCTCGGGTGATTAAAGGGCATAGCAGCAGATACTTAGCACGAGCGTGCCTGGTTTTCGGGCCTCTCTCACGTCTTCGATGGCTGCTGTTCGCCTGTCAGTCTTTTCTTCTCGTTCAGTGTTTTGGTGTGTGTGTTTGGGGGGTGGGGGGGGGGGGGGGGGGGGGGGGGCTCGGCCCGAAGGCCGGTGGTGTTTGCCTCCCCGGAGACAATTTCTGCAGGGCGGCGGTGTTGTTGCCCCGATGGTCCCCTGGTCTCGGCCGCAGTTTACACTTTTTATTTACACGGGGAAAATCCTCGTGCATCCCCCCCCCCCCCTGAGGAAGGGACGGGGGTATGCCGGACTCCTACCGGCTAAAAACCCCATGGTGACCACCGCCTGGGGCCCTCCAGGAAGGACTCCGGGAACACTGAGCGAAAACTACGCACACCGCCGCCCCTTCGCGGCCCTGTTAATGAGGCGCCTCGGTCCTCAGCCAAGACCCCCCCCCCCCCCCCCAGGGTAGTAGGGCCCGTTATGCGGGACGCATAACGTGGTTGCACGCCCCGCCCGTAGGCCCCGTGCAGAAAAATGGTGGGCGGAGCAGAGTGCCGCCCAGGTTCAGAGCCGATGTGCCCCTCGCCCAGGTCGGCCACTCCTAGCCCCGCCACGCCGTAACCTTCCGGGGGCACCTCTGCGCTCCTACTCTCGTTCTGCAGCCTCCTTGCACCAAGCCTCTTCGCTGCCGGCCATGGCTCGCACGACGGCGGGCAGCGAAAGGTCCCTCCCAATAACGCCGACCAGGACCTCACGCTCCCCACCCATGTGGGGCACTCCTCGAGGGTGTGTTGCGCGCTGTCCCGGTCGGCCCACAATGATGGCACCGGGTGGTTGCCTCCCTGCCTATCCGTGTCAGGTACTCACTGAAGCACAGTGTCCGGTGAGCACCTGGCACATGCGGTAGGAGACGTCTCTCCTGCCACTATCCCCCCACGTCTCGAGGTGTAGGAAGATAGCCTCGACAGCCCAGCCGAAAGCGCGATCCAGCACGGAGAGTCATGCCCCCCAGCGCTCCAGCAATGTCTGCCGAGCCCGTCGCTTCAAGGCCTCGACCACCGCCGCTGTGACGGGCTCGCCCCCGCGACGAAGAACAGCCAGGCTCCTATACACGGAGGCCTGACTCTCCGCCTCCAGCTCCCACGGGGGAATGCCCGACACGGCGCTCGCCGCTGCACCGGAGATGGTGCGGTAGCCCCGGACGACCCGGATGGCCAGTTTGCGGTGGAGCCGCCTCGCTAAGCGACGGCTCCGCTCGCTGGCCATCAATTGAGTCGCCCAAACGGGGGCACCATACAGTAGTATGGACCGCACCACCGCGGAATACATACGGCGAGCCCTTCCCTTCGGCCCCGCTACGTTCGGGACTACCCGGGTCAAGGAACTGGCTGCACCCTCGGCGCGGGGGGCCATGCGATCCAAATGGGCCTCGAAGCTCCAGTGGCTGTCCAGAGTGAGGCCGAGGTACTTCATCTCGCGCCCCACCTCGACCTCGACGCCTCCTACCGTGAGCCGGGTCGGAGAGGGTGGCATCGTTCACCACGCGCGCAGAACCAAATGGCCTGCGTTTTGTGGGGGGCCACACTCAGACCCAGACTCCCAATGGCCGCAACCACCCGGGCCGCCGCCATCTCCGTCACGCGTCTGGTCCTCCTCCAATCGCTGTCGCCGGCGATGATGAGAGTATCGTCTGCATAGCAGACGACCTCCACGCCGACGGGCAACGCCACCCGCAGGACCGCGTCGTAAGCAATGTCCCACAGGAGCGGCCCGAGGACCGATCCCTGCGGGACGCCGCGGTCCATCTCTCTGATCTGCCACGCACCGGTCCGATCTGGGTGCTCGAAGTACCGGTCGGACAAATAGGCCCCGACTACCCTGCTGAGGTACGGAAGCACTCGGTGGTAGTCGAGCGCCACCGTTATTGCACCCCTGGAGACCGCGGCATCCGAGCAAGATCGAACGCGAGTGACCGCGTCTACGGTCGAGTGCCCAGCTCGGAAGTCGTACTGCCAGTCATCCAGGTCGGGACCGGACCCCGACAAGTGCTGGACGATGCGACGGGCAACGATCTTCTCAAAGATATTGCACGCCTCGTCCAGCAAGCAGATCGGCCGGAACGCGGAGGGACAGTCCGCAGGTTTCCCCACCTTCTGGAGAAGGACCAGACGCGACCGCTTCCAGGGGGAGGGAAAAACCTCCTCCTCTAGGCAGCGGTCGAAGAGTGAGAGGAGCCTCCCCTCGAGAACACCGACGACCAATGCCCAGACCTTGCGCGGAATACCGTCGGCGCCCGGAGCTTTGCCAACTCAGAGGCGCTTCGTGGCATCCCGTAGCTCCCGGGGAGTTACCCCCATATCGGCGGACCAGATGGTAGGATCCGCCGCACAGTCGGCAAAATGCCTAATCTAGCAGCTAAAAAATTGTTTTATTTAAATACTTTTGGTTAAAACATTTCAATGACCGGGGATAATGATAAAATAATGATAAAATGAGGAAAAAATGCTTCCATACTATATATTTATTTTTTGTTCCCCCCAGGGTTACAATCCTTATACACTATTCGCCTCCCACCAACATATAACTTTACAACTGCTCGCCTTATCCTATTCCCTAGTCCCACCTCTCTCCACCTCTCCTCGCATCTACGCTCGTCTCTCCCGCTCGTCTCTCCCGCTCGCTCTCTCCGCTCCGCACGATCTGCCATGCCATTCTCTCCGTCCTCGCCCCCTCTCTCCAGTCTACCTGTCTCTCTCTCTCTCCCCTCGTCCTCCTCTCCATCACATCCCTCCATCCATCCACACTTCGCTCACCATTCCTATCCTCATTCACACCTCGACCTCCGTTTTCGCTGCACTTTCACTCTCCTCCAATCTCTTTCTCCCCTTCTCCTGCCCCCTGCCCTCCCGCACCTCTCCACTCCTCAATTTTCCTCAACCGCTTTTCCCCTTGACCATCCTCAGCCAACACCTCCCCCACCATCTCCTGCCATCCCTTCTCCCACCCCCATCCTGTACAAACCTCCCAGATATCCTTCCACGACTCCTCTTCTCCCCTACACACCCAACACTCCCTACGACTGTCTTCCAAGCAATATCTCCCAGCCCCCATCTCATTGCCCAACCTGAACCTCGCAACCCTCCTCCACCTCTCCTCTGCCCAACCCTTCCTCAGATAGCCCGGTATTCCTTTCCCTTTCACCCAACTGTACCACCTATTCGCCCTTGACTCTCTTATCTTCTCCCACCTTTCTCCCTCCTGTTCTTTCCTCTCCCTCGCCAACAACTCCTCTCCCCTTAGCACTCCGCCTTCCTCTCTCATCTTTTCCACCTCCTCAATTCCCCAACCTCTCTTCTCATAATATTCCTTCCGCTCACATTCCCATCCTTCCACTGCCTCTCCTCTCCTCGCCCTGCCTCTCATCTCCTCATAACACCTCCTCGCCAGCTCTCCGGCTTTTCCCTCCACTATCCTCTTCTCATATCTCCACGCTCTAATACCTGCCCTCGTCCTCAACTACTCTTTTTGCAGCTCCTCCCTCACCATATATCCCGGCGTGTAGCACCTCACTCCCAGCACCCACTTCAAATACCTTTCCCACAGCCTCTCAACCCCTTCCCATTCCTTCCACCCCAGATCTGCACCCCATACCCTATAATCGGCCAGACCATCCTCTCGAACATCCCAATCCTTCTCTCCCAATCTTTCCCAAACCTCCTCTTTCCGATGCCCCACACCTGCCCCATCGCCGCAGCTCCCCTCCTTATCCTTTCCCTCATATGCCTCTCCTGTCCCCCATCCCTCGTTATTACATAACCCAAGTATTTATATTCTCCCACTTCCTCTATCCTCCTCCCCTTCCACCCCCAACTCACCTCCTTCTTGCCCCCTCCACCTCTCCTACACCCATAACCTTTGTCTTCCCTGTATTAACTACCAGCCCCTTTTTCTCCATATATTTCTCCAGCGTTCCCATGGCCCCCCTCATCTCCTCCTCGTCCTCCGCCAGTATCGCCAGATCGTCCGCGTATGCCAGCGTGTATATCTCCCCCCCCCCCCCAACCTCTCCTTCCTCATCTCCTCCTCTATGTCCGCCAGCAGGATCGTAAATAGACAGGGGCTCAGAGGACACCCTTGTCTGACTCCCCTCCCCGTCCAGAATCTCTCTCCTTCCCTCTCCCCCACGCTAACTTTCCCTACCGTCTCCCTCAACACCTCTTCACACCTCCGCACTAGCCCTTGCCTCACCCCCCTCTCCTTCATTGCTCTCACCAACACTTCCCTGTTCACCGAATCAAAGGCGGCCTTCAGATCGACGAAGAGTACAACCAACCTCTTTACCTTCCTAGCTACCTGTCTGTTGATCAGGTAGTTAAGAACGTATATGTTTTCAATTGTTCCCCTCCCCTTCCCGAAGCCGGTTTGATTCGGTGGCAGTATCCGCTTCCCTTCCACCTCAGCCTTCAGTCTCTCCGCCAGTACTCCCGCATACACCTTGTATGCCGTCTGCGTCAGGGTTATTCCCCTATAATCCTCCACCCTGCTCCCATTGCCTTTCTTAAGAATTGGCACCACCACTCCCTCTTTCCATCCCTCCTGCCACCCTTCCCCCCTCCACACCTTGTTGCATATCTCTAGCAACGGACGTTCCACTTCCTCCCCTCCGTACTTCCACACCTCACTCGCGATACCATCACTTCCCATTGCTTTCCCATCTTTCATCCTTTTCACCACTGCTCTCAACTCCTCCCTCGTTATCTCTCCCTCCTCATCCCGCCACCCGCCTTCTCTCCCCGCCCCCTCACCACCCTCCACCCTACTCCACCAAACAATTCCCTGAAGTAATCGTCCCACTCCTTCATCTCGATGTCCTTACTCACTTGACTTCTCCTTCCCCTCTCCCTGTTAATGAACTTCCAGGCATCCCCTTCCGTTTTCGCCCCATCTACCTCCTTCATCCATCTCTCCCGCTCCACCTTCTTCTTCTCCTCGCACATCTTATTCCACAGCCCCTTCTTTTCCTATACTCCTCCCCACTTCCTCCCGCCCTTTTCCAACTCCTCAGTTCTTCCCTCACCTTCATCTTCGCCCTTCTGCACTCCTCATCCCACCATCCCCCCTGCCCCCCCTTCTTTCTCCGTTTCCCCATCCACTGTAGCGCCTCTTTCACTCTGCATTCCAGCCTATCCCAACTTTTTCCCTCCGCTCCGTCCTCTTTCTCCCCTTCTCTGAACATTCTCTTAAAATTCTCCCTTCCCTCTTGCCCCCAGTCACCTCTCCCCCCCTCCTCCTTTCGTTTCACTTCCCTTCTTCGCATCCCCCCTCTTCACCCCTTTAATCACAGCTTTTATCGCTTGATGATCCGACTCTACCCTCTCCTCCACCTCCACGGTCTCAATCTTTCCTGCCGTGTACTCGTTCACCAGCACATAGTCAATTACCGTCTGCCCCGTTCCTCCCACATACGTAAACTCTCCTTCCTCATCCCCCTTCACATTCCCATTCGCTATCCACCATCCCCTTTCCCCGATAAATTCCACCAACTTCCTCCTTTCTCCGTTCACTTTCTCATCTTTTGACCTTCTACTCCACTCACCTCCCCCCACTATCTCTCCTCCCAACCTCCCAGTCCTCGCATTAAAGTCTCCCCCTATTATTGTCCTTGTACCTTCCATACCCTCCTCCATCCAGTCCCTTACCTTCCCCATCTTCCTCTCCAAGTCGCCGTTCACATATAGTCCTACTACCCTCCAGCTTTCTTTCCCTACCCACATCGTCTGCACCATCAACCCTTCCTCCCACCCGCCCCTTTTCCTCCTCCCACCTAATCCCCTTCCTCAGCCCCATCATCATTCCTCCCATCGCCCTTCCTTTCCTATTCCTTCTTTTCGCCCACTGCGCAGAGGACCAGAGGATGCTACCAGGACCCGCCCCTGTCGCGGCACAGGTAGTGCCACATGCCCGGGAGGGAGGAAATGCCCTCCGCCCGTTCAAAACACTTGCTGTTTGGGCGATGGACGGGCCACACGCCCATCACCCCATCACGCGGCCGGAGTGCAAAGGAGGGACTCAGCCCCCCAGCTAAGCCCCCACGCCGACCGCGCGGACGTTTTTATGCCGCGGGAGAGCCGTGGCTCTCTCCCGCGGCCGTCCCCCGTAGATGTTCTGGAAGGAGGGGAGGGAAGAGGAGCTGGCGGCACCATCACGGTGGCGCCTGGAGGTCGGGCCTCCTTCTCCTCCCCCTGCCCCTCCACCCGGGGGACCCACGCCGCTCGGGATGGCGTTGCCGCCTTTAGCATTACGTGCTCGCAGAAGGAGACGACCGCATCCCAACGATCCGCGCCGTCGAGCATCCGACCCACGATGCTCGACAGCGCGAGATCGTCAGTCCCTATCTCGTCGACCAGGACAGCGCGCTCGTCCGCCCACGCTGGACGGAATTCCAGCGTGTGCTGCGCGCCGTGCCGGTCGGCCGCACAATGGTGGCAGCGGGTCGTGGCCTCCCTGTCAATCCTGGCCAGGTACTCACCGAAGCAACCATGCCCTGTGAGCACCTGGCACAGGTGGTACGTGACACCCCCAAAACCCCTATCCGCCCAGCGTTGGAGATGCGGACGGATAGCCCCGACAGCCCTGGTGGGCTCGATACCCGGTTCATCGAGCCAGCTGACCCACGAGTCCACCAGATACTGCCGGGACTGGCGCTTCAAGTCGGCCATCTTCTCGGTGGTGGCGACTCCCCTTTGCCGCGCGTCGGACAGGCCTCTATAATAGAGCGCCTACGAGCGGGCTACGATCTCCCACGGGGGAGATCGGGCCACCACACTGGCTGCACGGTGGGATATAGTTCTATATCCCCGGCAGGTCCTTATGGCTACATTTCGGTGTAGTCGGCCCACCCGAGCTCAGGTAGCGGCGTTGCCAGCGCCGCATAAGGCCTCGGACCATACCGGAGAGCCGTACAGGACTTGCGACCTGACGACTCCACCGTACAGCCGACCGACTTTCTCGAGAGAACCGCCCAGATAGCTTCCTCCTCACTCCTGCCCAACCCTTCTCGTCCACCCACGTCTCCATCAACACCATCACGTCCCACCCCCAGACTATCCCAAAAAAACTTATCTTTATTCTGCTGTGACGGGGTAGCGTAGCTCGTCCCAAAACTCCCGCTCTCACGCGAAGCCGCCTCGCACTCGCCGCTTAACCTCAACAACCGTTGCTCCAAGGGGGACCGCCAAACCTAGCGAATATATACTAATGCGCCTTATCTTGTTTCGAGCCCGATATAGCGACGAGATCAGCGAGTCGATCGAGGAGCGGGAGTTAAGCTCGAGGAGAATGGACCCGACGAGTCCTACCTGCGAGCCATACAGAGGGTGCAGATATGCCAATTGACGTGCCGATCAGGCCGCTCTGACCCTGGACAGACGACGGACGACGCAACGGCGACAGACCGACGGACGTACCAGGGGCTCCTAGCTCTCGCTGGCTGAAGGAAATGGCGGAGAGCGCAGCGTAGCGAAACGATCGATCCCAGCGCGCGGGATCGATACGCGAGCCCTCGAGACCGATCGGCGCGGCGGCACCGAGAGATCGATAGCGTAAGGCGGCAACGTAACGCGAAACGAATTTTGCGTAGGACCGGAAGCTCCTCACTTTGTGAGCGACCGTCGTGACGAGCATAGTGCGAGTGCGAGCAGCGAGCGAACTGAAGGACGATTCGAGTATTAGAGAGAAAGCGATCCAGCGAGCGAATTTACACCGGTAAGCCCAGCGAATTGCCGCCTGCCTATTGCAGGTAAAGATCTCGGTGCCGGCCGTTCACGCTCCGACAAGAGGCTACCCTGGCGCGGGTGACCACCGGTCACTAGGCGGCTACCCCTTGGGGCGACTCTTCGAGTCGCCACAAAGTCCCCGGTTCGTGAAGAACTCCGTGAGCCATTAGATTGGGAGGCGTACGAAAGCCAGGAGCGGCCCGGCCGCCACCATCCAGTTTTGTACCTTGCATGCGAACGGTTTTGGGTTTTCCGGCTTCGAGGCTCGTAGATCGGCCGCCTATCTTTTGCGAGTGCAGAGCGACTGCAATATTTCGAGACTTCTGTCCGACTCATTGGCGTGTCCGAGCCTTCCAGCAGGCGAGCGTCTGGCAAGCGCGACCGGCCGGGATAATAGATTGTGTAGCGGCTACGGGAAAGCCGAGGGTCCGAACGCCGACGTTCGGACGCGAGCGCTAGGACGTAGGATTTTCCGGCCAGTTTCCCGGCCAATAATACACCCTTGCCACCCATCCGCGTGGGATTATTCAGCCTCCTTTCCCAACCCGAATACCTTCGCCACTCTACCGTTCACGAGTTAGCCCGGCCGACACCGGCGAGTGCCGCCGAGTCCAGCCCGGGGTCAAGCGGGAGGCACCAACGAGGACGAGGGAGGACCTCCTAGAAATTCGGCCCTTATCGGGGCCTGGCGCCCATCATTTTCCCTTTTCCACCTTCCAGGAACCCGGGACGGACTTGGGCGAAGTTGGAGCGCGTCCACCCGGACCGACGCGGACAGGGGTCCGGAGAAACACGCTTACACTGCAGACCCGCCACGTTCCAAAACACAATTTCACACCCACTCACTTCCTCCCCCCTCTCCCCCCCCAGTTCAGTTTCCCTGGACCTCCATCCACGTCTCTTCCACCTCATCCCATTTTCTGACCTTCCCATTCACCCACATCTTCATGTACCCCACCTGCACCCTATTCCCTTTCATTCTCTCCTCTCCCGCTTCTCCCTCTATCTTCCATCTCGCTTTTCTTTCCTCCCCCGTAAGATCATCCTCCACTCTCTCCCTTCTACCTCTCAACTTGCTGCGTGCCTCCATCACCTTCCTCTTCGCCTCTCTGCTCTCCAGCTTTGCCAGCACTATCCCTCTCCCTTTCCCCCCCTCTGAGCCTACCTTCACTATCTGCTTTATTTTGCCTACCTCCTCCCCCAACCCCATTGCCTTCCACAGCTCTTCAACTGCCCCCTCTACCTCTTTACCCTCCAACTCCATTCCCCTTATTATTGCATTCTCCCTCCTCCTTTCTCTCTCCTTTTTATCCACTGCTAACTCCAGTCTCCTCACTCTAAACATCCCCACCTCCCCTATCCCATTTTCCTCCTTCCTCTCTGCCTCCCATTTTCTCATCTTCTCCATCACCTCCTCCATTCTTTGACCCTTCTCCTCCCACCTCCTCTTCTCCTCTCGCCACTCTTCTCTCTCCTCCCTCCACTCCTGCCTTTCCCTCCTCCCTATCTCCCTATCCCTACTGACTTCCTCCCGTATCCCCATTAGAAGCTCCATCTCCCTCTCCCTCTTTTCCTTCCTCCTCTCTACCTCTTCCTTGAACCTTCTCATTTCCTCCATCAGCTGCCACACCATCCCTTTCCACTCGCCCAGCTCCCCCTCCCCTAGCCCTTCCCTGTCCTTTCCTTCGTCTGCCCCCCCCCCCCACCCCCCCAGTTCCGCCATCCCCTCTCCGCGCCACTTCCTCGTTCCCTCCACCCGTCGGCGACCTTCCCGTCAGCACGCTTTTCTTAAAGACCTGCCCCGCTTCCTTCTCCTTATCCTCCTCGTCTCTCCCTTTTCTTTTCATCCCCCACATTCCTCCCAGACCTCCTCCTACACCTACTAGGCTGCCCATGCTGTGCGTCCTCAGCCTCTCAACATTCGAAGGCAACTCCCCCTCTTCTTCCCCTTCTCAGCACCACCCTCCTTCACCCCTTCTCCTCCTCCCTCCTTCGCCCCTTCTTCTCCTCCGTCCTTCGTCCCTACTTCCATCCACCACCTTCTCACCTTCCATCCTCTTTCCGTTCCTCCTTTCAAATTTCCCGCCTCCTTTATCCACTCTCCCACCTGCCTAGCGCCACCTGTCCTCCCTCTACCAGACTGCTCCACTTCCCCCTTTCCCCGCGCTTACAGTCCGACGTGCGCTCCACGTGCCTTCCCTCGCCTAAGCTCTACCTTTCTCTCAGCTCCTCTCACCCATTTTCCTTCACCGCCCCCCTTAATCCCTTTCTCACCCAACGTTCCCTACACCTCGCACTCCCTCCCTATGCCCTTCACCCTTCCTCCTGAAGCCCTCGCCCTTCACACACACTTTCTCCACTCTCGTACACCTTTCTCACACCTTTCACACTCGTCACCGGAAACGGAAGTCGGAAATGCTTCCATACTATTAATATTATATTAACATATTTTTATTGAATATATAGATATTATACATGTTATATAACTTTAATTTCCCCATTTTTATTCAGAATCTAAATTCTCAGCAATATCCGACTCATTATCAGCATTAGAATCTTCGTTGATTGCCTGATTATTATCGAGATCCGTTAACATTTGTGGGTTTGCCTATAAATTAATAATATCTTTGTTGAAGACACTCTCTCTTTTTTTAGTGATTGACGATGTTGGAGATAATGTTGAAATTATCGGATCCGACGAAAACAGAAGAGTATGGAATAAGCCTTCCATTGTTTTCTCCCTAGACATTTTCCGTGTATTTAACTCTCTATAACATTTAAAGTCTTTGTTTCTGCACTCTAAAGCCTCCTTAGAGAGCATGCCAATTGGTAGCACTGCGTTCTTGATGATATTGCTGTCATGTATTAATATCTTGTGCACACTTGATGGCATATAGTACCACGGATATAATGCAACATATTTTCTTGCTGTCTCTTTCGCATATTCTCTAAATGCATCCGTGTCAATCTCGTAGCCACATGATATTGTCCGAAGAATATTGGCGCAACGATATATGAGATCTCGGTCAATTCCAGAAATATTAGATGCTAATAATGGGATGCTGAAAAATCTTCTGGCAGTGTTGCCATCATTCGTGGTTCCGAATCCAGGTTTTGGTATGTCCACCAACAATCCCATTTCTTCCCGAAATTTTTGCTGCTGGCAGATCTTCGGCCCCGCAATGTTTCTTCTTGCATCTTGAGAAGTCTTGTAGCTGTATGATCGACGAGAGCTTGCAATTCTACTTCACCAATCGTTTGCGTAAATGTCATGCTTTCCTTGTTTGGGTAGCAAGCTTCCTTCGCATGTTTTAGCGTATGATAAGATGGATAGATTGTGACGGGGCAGCGTAGCCCGTCCCAAAACTCCTGCTCTCGCGCGAAGCCGCCTCGCACTCGCTGCTTAACCTCAACAACCGTTGCTCCAAGGGGGACCGCCCAAACCATCGAATAATTACTAATTGCGCCTTTATCTTGTCTCGAGCCGATATAGCGACGATACCAGCGAGTCGATCGAGGAGCCGGAGTTAAGCTCGAGGAGAATGGACCCGAAGAGTCCTACCTGCGAGCCATACAGAGGGTACAGATACGCCGATTGACGTGCCCATTAGGCTGCTCTGACCCTGGACAGACGACGGACGACGCAACGGCGACAGATCGACGGACATACCAGGGGCTCCTAGCTCTCGCTGGCTGAAGGCAGCGGTGGAGAGCGCAGCGTAGCGTAACGATCGATCCCAGCGCGCGGGATCGATACGCGAGCCCTCGATACCGATCGAGACCGATCGGCGCGGCGGCACCGAGATATCGATAGCGTAAGGCGGCAACGTAACGCTAAACGAAATTTGAGTAGGACCGGAAGCTCCTCACTTTGTGAGCGACCTTCGGAGCAAGCGTGTGCAAGTGCGAAGAAGACCAGCGAGCAAAAGACGAGCGAGAAGTAAGGAGTATAGAGAGCGATCCAGCGAAGCGAATTCATTCCGGTAAGCCCCGCGAATTGCCTGCCTGCCATTAATTGTACTAGTAGATCTCGGTGCCGGCCGTTCACGCTCCGACAAGAGGCTATCCTGGCGCGAGTGACCACCGGTCACTAGGCGGCTACCCCTTGGCGCGACTCTTCAAGTCGCCGCAAAATCCCCGGTTCGTGAAGAACACCGCGTGTCCTTAGATTGGGAGGCGTACGAAAGCCAGGAGCGGCCCGGCCGCCACCATCAAGCATTGTAACTTGCATGTTCACGGTTTTGGGTTTTCCGGCTTCGAGGCTCGTAGATCGGCCGCCTCTCTTTTACCATTGCAGTGCGACTGCAGGATTTCGAGAGTTCTGTCCGATTCGCAGGCGTGTCCGAGCCTTCCAGCAGGCGAGCGTCCGGCAAGCGCGACCGGCCGGGATATTA
The DNA here is from genome assembly GCA_964023945.1 of Ectemnius cavifrons. Lineage (NCBI taxonomy): Eukaryota > Metazoa > Arthropoda > Insecta > Hymenoptera > Crabronidae > Ectemnius > Ectemnius cavifrons. Next base: position 86,328 of record CAXIEQ010000017.1, read on the forward strand.
GATTGTATAGCGGCTACGGGAAAACCGACGCGAGCGCTTAGACGTAGGATTTTCCGGCCAGTTTCCCGGCCAAGAATAAACATCGTTGCCACCCATCCGCGTGGGTTTATTCAGCCTCCTTTCCCAACCCGTACAACTCCACCGCGAACGAGCTAGCCCGGTCGACACCGGCGAGTGCCGCCGAGTCCAGCCAGGGGTCAAACGGGAGGTACCCCCGAGGACGAGGGAGTACCAGAGAGAAATTCGGCCCTTATCGGGCCTGGCGCCCAGCATTTTCCCCTTCCCCCTTCCAGGACACCCCGGACGGACCTCGGCGAGGTTGGAGCGCGTCCACCCGGACCGACGCGGACAGGGGTCCGGCGAAACCCGTTCACAAGATATTTGCGTTTCGCGTTTTGGCTCCTGATTTCATTATCAGGTATGTATGTTTTGTGAAACGTCCACCAACATAAAGTACCAGGGCTCCTTCCGCAGTGTATTTGACTGGTACAGATGGTTTAGAGTGGCCAATAAGGGTTTTCATTTTTGTTGCAATTTTTGGAGAGCCTGCGGAGATGGTTTGAATCATTCTAGCAGCATCTCTTTGTCCAGATTTTCGCATATTAATAGTTGCAAATGGCAATTCAGCTGCAGTATAATTTTCTGTCAAAGGCAAAACTTTTTGCCTTTTGGATTGTACGCCAACATCAATAAATTCTTTTGATGGACGTCCTCTTTTTCGCTCTGTTGGCTGTTCAGTATGCAGAAATACTATAAGCCCATCAAGCCATTCTCGGTGGCGCGTCAGAAATACACTTAAGGATCGGCAACTTTTCTTCCACCTATACGCAAAGCAGCTATTCAAATTCTTTGAAATGCTTTGTATATTCTCATATACTGGATTGTCTTCTGCTTCGTTTAATTGAAATTTGTTTATAATATATTCGAAGACTGCGGAATTTTTATTTTTGATCTTAGGTCCTTTCCTCCAAATATCAAAAAGTTCTTGCCTTGTAAGTGACATTGCAACTGTATAGATTGATGGATCGGATGAGTGGTACACTTGGTAGTAAACGCACTAACTCGTTTTATTGAAATTTGATCGTTTTCTTAAAATTATACTCCTGGACTGAAGCTTCGGCGTCTCAAACCACACACAACCACATATTTCGATTCTCTACATGCGTGCCACTTTCACTTTGTATTCCGGCCTTCATAGAATCTGACATGCCATTGGTCCGATATCTCAAATATACGACTGTAACGCGCTATCAGCGCGCGGGCCTCCGCACCCCCGAACGTCCCTCCGCACGGCCGGGCCGCCGTCGTGGGCACTCGGCCCTACACGGGTCAGTCAGTCCCCAACTCGCCCTCGACTCGGAAAGGTCTCCTAATAAAGCACCTATAGCTAAACTCCTGTCTTCGTTGACCCGCTCCCGCTGTCCTTACACAACCAATGCCCCATCCCGTCTTTACTGGCAAATGTTAGATATTCGCCGTTAAGTTCACCCTGCTCTCTCACTTCAGTTACTCAGTCATCCTTAACCTTTCGTCCACATAGTCATGCACATACACCCAGGAGCCGCACCACGTGAAATTTGCTGAAATCGTTCCGCGCACAGACTCATGCTCTTAAATTTACGCTCATACACAACTAAAAAATGTCGTACATGTTTGTTTGCAAACCTTTGCACTTAATTTTGGTTAATAACGTTTCAACAGATGTTGCAGAAACGAAAAATATTGAAATGAAAGTAAATCGTTACAAATCCGTTGCATACGCGATCGAAACTACGAAATGGCTTTTGTTGTAATGGATACATACCTTTAAATAACTTTACCACTATTTTCATCAAAATACAATTTATTTGTATTAATACTTCAGTAAAACAAATGTCTTACAAGAATATTTTAAGTGAAATATAATAAAAGAAAATTATCGATTACAGGATTAAGGTGGCAGGAGCGTGTGTAAGCCGTAACTAACCTAGATGCAACTGCATCTAGATTATGCAAGGGCATAAGTTTGCCCATAACGGCCTTATGGGTCAGTCCCCACGGATCCCTGTTTAAACTTCCCAGTTGCTCCTGCCAGGTCGAGACCTTGGCGTCCCTGATGGCGCGATGCAGTGCCCTCCGGGCGTCTCTATACACCCGGTACAGCGTTTCCACCCTCGCCGGAAGGTTCCCGGTCATAAGACGTAAGTATTAGAACCATTGTCATTTATTACTTTACACATTGTTTGAAACCGATTACAGTAAGCTTATTATTGTTGACGCCTTTCTATATTTCCTGCTTTCTTTACGGGGACCTACATCGTAAGTGAATGATCCCCCCCTCTCTCTCCCCCTCCCCCCCCCCCCCTCTCTCTCTCTCTCTCTCTCTCTCCCTCTCCCCCTCTCTCCCTCTCTCTCTCGGTGAGTACGGGTCGCTAAAATTCGCTCCTGTTATATAATCGAATTCACCGTCGCAGAATACACTAAGACATCGATTCTCAGTTGTGTTCTTTGCACCGATACAATCTCTGTGAATTGATCGATAAATCTCGCTATAAGAAGTAGAGGGAGAGGTGAAATATTCAATCGAAGTATTGATCGATAACATAACCCTAATAAGGCAATGTCACAAACCACTTACTAATGTTGCTCGTGCGAGGCTATTACTCTCGTTTTTAGAGTGTGCTTCTTGCGGTGACTTGTATGAAACGGATAAGTTTTATACCTATCCGTTTTTAATGCAAATTGTCCTGCTAAGAGGCCACAAACCTACCACTGAGCTAACACCTGTCACCTGTCACCTGTCATCTGTCATCTGAGGGTCGGAGTCATTCCCAACCAATCTCGCGTATACCAGCTGCCTGCAAATTTCGTCGATCAGCAAGATGAGCCAGTCTATGGGAGCTTTTAACAACAACAAATGCTGCGAATGCAAGAGGGTCGTTTACGACGACACGAAATGTCCGGCTTGCTCTCGACCATATCACGACCACTGCAAGACAGCTAGGTTCATCACCGAAAATTACGACGGAACCGGAAATGTAATCGGCTGTAAAATTTGCGTAAAGGTAGGCGACAAAGGTAAGGCACGAATTGCAAAGAAAAGAAAAATAGACGAAAAAGAAGAAAGCATAGGACAAGAAACAAATTTATTTGGTTCACAACTAGAAATGTTGAGGAAGTCCTTAGAAGCTATGTTCGAAGAGAAAATAAAGTTTCTACTAGAGGAAATTAGGGAATTAAAAGCGGTGCAGAGTAGGGACAGAGTGGCCGACAAAGTAGGCGAGAATAAGACAGGGAAATGTGCAAACTGTAAGAAATCATATGCAGAGGCGGTTGAGTTAAGTAGTACGCAGGTCATTCTCAAACCGAAGAACAAAGAGAAAAAAATTGATATTGAAAAAGAAATTACAACAAATATTGATTTATCTAAATTAAATATGGGCGTAAAAAACATAGCGACTAACAAATCGGGTACAGTTATTACCAGATGTTCCAAATCAAATGACAATAGTAACAAATTAAAAACGGAGATAAAGAAAAAACTCGGAAACGAAATAGAAATAATTGAACCAATAAATATTAAAAGCAGAGTTAAGGTAGTGAGGATTGAGCCGGAGCAGATATCAAAAAATGACGAAGATCTGTTATGTGATATAAGAGAGCAGAATCCATACTTAAAAGAAGATACAAATTTAAGAATAGTTAAAAAAATTAGCTATAGGAACAACGAGAATATAATAAACAAAGGAACTCTGATAATAGAACTAAGCAGTATAAACCGCAAACATCTTACTGACGAAGGTAAACTCTACTTGAAATGGAAAGGGTATGACGTATATGATCTAGCGAACATCAAACGATGTTATAATTGCTGGGGATTTGGTCATACCCAAAAAATGTGTAAAAAAGACAAAGTTTGTAAAAACTGCGCCGAATGTCACGACAGCAAGGAATGCCCAAATGTGACACTGCCCAAAAAGTGTATAAATTGCACTAACAAAAAAGCTAAACTTAATTTATTATCGATGAATGTTGACCATGCCGCGACTGACAGGAATTGCACATGCTACCTGGAAGTAATAAAAAAGATTAACAGTAAAGAATAGCAATTAAAGCAAGACGCAACATTAGGTAAACTAGTGACATGTTTGAATATTCAAAGCTTATATAATAAAATTGACGAGATATAGAAGAGTATCTAAAAGACAATAAATGTACAGATATCCTCGCGTGCACAGAGGCTAGAATAAACTCGGGTATTACGGATGACGAAATTAGAATAAATGGATTTGATCTAATAAGATGTGACACAGAAAGTAGACGAACGGGAGGTGTAGTATTGTATATCAGAAAATCAGTAAAGTATAGATTGCAAACCGTGACAAAAGTAGATGGAAATTACTGGAGTATTATAATATTTATAAATACTACACAGTACAAAGGTAGTTTATTGGTGGTTTATCATTCCCCAAATTCCTCGGATATGGTATTTCAAAAATACATAGAAGAAACGTGTGACAAGTTATTAAACGGCGACAATCTCATAGTAATGGGTGACTTTAATATTGACTTATTAAAGCACAGTTATTATGAGAGCAAATTAAAAAGTATATTTTTAACAAGAGGAATGAAACAACTAATAAACGAACCAACGCGGATAACACCTAGAAGCAGTACAATGATAGATTTAATATTTTCTAATATACACCTAGCCTGTACCGTTAAAAACACACCGAAAGTCTCTGACCACGCATGGGTATCGGTTGCACTCAGTACATTTAATAGGAAAGATGTTACTAACAAAGTTAGTAAAAAAATTAGGAATTTTAAAAATTTTAATGAGAATTTATTTATTAATAGATTAAGGGAAGTGCACAATGCACGTTTTACAAAGACTGACTTTGTACCAAAGACTAGCATAAATTTACATATAAATGACAATTTCAACGCGGAAGCTAACTTATTAATAGATAATATTAGTAACGTACTAGATGAGATTGTGCCAATGAAGGTAATCCATCTGGAATCGAAAAAGAAAGCATGGTTTACACCAGAGCTTAAAATAAAAATAAAAGAAAGGGATGAAATGTACAGACGTTATAAGGAAACTAATGATAGTAAATACTGGAGTCATTACACTAGAAGGCGAAATGACACAGTAAAACTAATAATGCAACTAAAAAAGGCATACTTTGAAAATAAGATTGATGATGTGAAAAGTGATCCCAAGTTGATGTCGAGAACAATAAAAGAACTGCTAGGCAAAAATAAGAAGTCGGAAATTAACTTTAACAATATAGAATTTGGACGCAATAACACTGCACTTTATGGAAACAAAGCAATAGCGAATATGCTAAATACATTTTTTGTGGAAAGTGTTGCAAATATTGTTGGAGTTAACGAGAAAGTAAAAAACAACGAAATAACAAAATATCAAATAGAAGGAGTAAATGTTCGACATCAGCTAATCACTTTTGAAAAGATTACATTACAAAAATTAATGGAAACTATTAAAGGACTTGATCAAAATAAAGGTTCAACTGATGGTATCACTGCTAAAATAATTGGTCATACGTACACTTCTATAGGGGATGCTCTCCTAGAAGTCTTAAACGGATCACTATCCTTGGGATGTTTTCCTGAAAAATGGAAAACATCTATAATCACACCAATTAAAAAAGTAAATAATTCTAATAAAGCCTCTGACTTGCGTCCTATTAACCAATTACCTGTATATGAAAAGATCCTGGAACTTCTGGTCAAACAGCAGCTGGAAGAACACATAGGAATAAATAGAATTCTAGAAGCGTCACAGGCAGGATTTAGGAAAGGATATTCATGTGAGACTACACTCCAACTTACATTAAATGAATGGGTGACTGCAATTAGTGAAAGGCAATATGTTGGTGTATTGTTCATCGACTATCGCAAGGCCTTCGAAACGGTCAACCAGGATCTGCTTCTGCATATGCTGCAATTATATGGAATAGGAGGCAAAGTATTAGCCTGGTTCAAGTCATATTTAAAGAACAGGAAACAGGTTACAAAACTAAGCGACGTTGTATCCGACGAATGTCCAGTAGAATGGGGCGTTCCCCAAGGTTCGGTATTAGGGCCTATACTATTTATAATATATATAAATGACCTGAGTATTTATCTCCGGGACCACTGTCAAGTACGAATGTTTGCAGATGATACGCTACTCTATATTATGGACAGTAATATAGAGGTAGTAGAAGAAAAGTTAAATAATGTATTGACTAAAATGAATGAATGGATGACGATAAACAGCATGTTTATGAATGTAGAAAAAACACATTATATGATTATAAGAGGTGACAAAATGCACATGCATAATGATTTAAACATACGATACTGTGACTTAATGATTAAGAGGAAACAGGAGATTAAATACTTGGGTGTTTATATCGATGATCGTTTAAGCTTTAAAAAACACATAGAATATTTAGAAGGCAAAGTAGGGCTAAATTAGGTCTATTAAATAGGATAGGTAGACTGGTAGGACCTCATACCAGATGTCACATTTACAAGACGATGATAGCACCAGTCATTGAATATTGCTCGTCGCTGTTCACGTATGCAAATGCAGGCGATATAAGCAGGTTACAACTCCTACAAAACCGTGCGATGCGGATAATTCTCCACTGCGACATATATACACCTACGAAAGAAATGCGCAGAGCGTTAAACTTCATGACGATAGAAATGCGCATTATGAGAAGCATACTCATACTTACTTTTAAAATGATAAAGCAGGAAATTGCGCCGGAATTGTGCTCAAAGGTAGAGTTTGTAAGGAGCCACTCAACACGGACGACGCGACAAAGCGAAAATTTGTACATAAGCGAATGTAAAAGTAGGAAAAGACAGAGGGGCCTTTTCAACGAAGGCTTTAAACAGTTTAATAAACTACCGAAAGAGGTTAGGGAAGCTGTCACAGTGGACGCTTTCAAACGACGACTGACTTCACACTTGCTCTCTCTCTCTCTCTGTGAGTACACTCAGACACGCTTTGCGTTACTCTACTTTTCGACACAGATTTCTGCTGTTCTCTGCCCTGTGGGGCCTGTTTCAGGTGTCTACCTTTTTCTCGATCGGCCCGCCTTCATTTTGGCCTATAATTCAGCATCGGCTCTCTTCTAGCCGACGAGAAAAAGGCATTTCTTTCTGTTGCCAAATTTGACAGAATTTCTAACCCCATTTCTTGGGGGCTGGATTTTCTGTTAAAATCCACCAAATTTTGAATCCGCTGACGGATTGCCGGTGCGCCCTCTTCGCGGTCACCGCTCTCACGGCTGCCACCCACGCTCAACATCTCCACGGCTGCCAACCCTCCTACTAGCCCAACCATACGATGGCTCCAGCTCCAACCTGTTCCCACTGCTATAAGGGGATCAAGCTTGGCGCTGAAACATGTTCATTGTGCATGGGGATGTTCCACCCTGGATGCCTGAAAATACACACGGACAGGAACTGTAAGGGGACTCCTTTGGCCTCCACTTCGCTGACGTCGCTGACTTCATCGCCTGGCCCCTCTCCGCTGCCTGTTGCCCTTGCATCTTCTGGTGTGCCTTCACCTGCCTCGCCGATGCTGACAGGCGTTGACTCCGCAGCCATCCTCACGTCCCTGACGTCTGCAATCCAAGGGCTGACGGACACTCTCACTGGGTTCATGACTGAACAGCGTGCTCAGGCTGAAAAGGTCAACGCTCGTATCGACCACCTTGCTCTTACTTCGGCACAGCATTCAGAAAGGCTCACGAAACTCGAGGCTCTTAATAAGCGGACTGGTGCTCTGGAGGCCAATGCGAACTCCAGTACGGCTCAGCTTGCGACCCTCGCTGCCTCTGTTAAGAAGCTCCAGGAGGACGTCGCGAAGGCTAATCAGTGTCGGCCTAACCTCTCTTCTCCTGCTGTCACCTCTGGTCTTGACTCTGCGGCTGTGCGTATTGCGCGTTTGGAGGTGGCAAATCGAGCAAATCAGCTACTCATCTCTGGGTATCCGGAGACCTCTAGTGAGGACCTGGTTTCTCACGTCTTGCGGCTCGCGCAGACACTCGGTGCCCCTCTAAGTACGTGCGACGTTCTTTCGGTCTCGCGCATGCGCGGAACCCCCACCGTCGACCGGCCTCGCACCATCCTTGTCCGCTTCGCCACATCTGGGGTGCGTAACTCCCTCCTTACTGCCAAACGCACTAAACGTGACTTATTGGCAAATGAAGTAGATCCTGCGTTTCCGTCCTTGCGCATATATTTAAACGAATATTTGCCACGTGAAGTATCTACACTTTTCAAGCGCTGTCGTGCGTTGGCCCGTGAGCGCGGTTTCTCCCTTGTGTGGCATAAGGATGGAAGCATCTTCGTCAAGAAGACGCCTACGAGTGCCCCGGTCAGAATTGACACGCTCAGTGACGTCTCGTCTAAACTAGCATGAGGCTACTATCCCCGTGCGCCGTCTCACTCTTCCGCCGCCACCCCCACCATCCTGCGTATCGGGCATATCAACGCCCAATCCCTCCTTGCGCACTTTGATGTGTTTGGGTCTGCCTTCTCTTTCTCTTCTTACGACGTCATCGCGGTATCGGAGACGTGGCTTTCCTCGACCATAGCTGACACTCAGTGCGCGGTACCTGGGTACTCGATCCTCAGGTGCGACAGGGATGGCAGAATGGGTGGAGGCGTCTGTCTGTATATTCGCGATTCTTACTCTTCCACTGTAGTTGCGTCTTCTTCCTCTTGTTTAGCTTCTGGTCCTGAGTATCTTTTCGCTGAGGTGGTAATCCCCTCGGCGGGCTCTCTTCTTGTGGGAGTCGTCTACCGGCCCCCACATGCCCCTCTCTCTCATTTCGAGCCCTTGTTTGCTGACATTGTCTCGGACTACCCTAACAAGGTAGTGCTTGGCGATTGGAATGCGGACATGGGCTCCTCTTCTTTCGACTCCGGCTACCTTGGAGACCTTTTTTCTCGTCTTAATCTCTATTCTATCCCTTATTCCCCCACTTTTCATACCTCTACTTCGTCTACCTGGCTTGACCTCGGGCTTGTTGACGATTCTAGCAAGGTTGTTTCTTACACTCAAAGTAAAGAGCCTCACTGCTCTAATCATGACTTTATCTCACTAGAATACGCACTAACTTCACTTATTGCTCCTTTCAATGATCTTCGTCGGAGGTATGGTTCAATCGACCGTGATGCGCTACTCAATGATATCTCACAGCTTAGCTGTGCTCGTCTTACTACGAACGCTTGTGAGAGTAGCGTGGATCTGTTGGTTGACAACCTCAACACTGGCTTGCTCCAAGTTCTGAATGAGCATGCCCCTCTCCGACCCCTGCGTGTCAGACGGCCACCTGCTCCCTGGATCACTCCTGAGATTCGTCTCGAGATGCGTTCTCGCGACTCGCTCAGGAGATCCTATATCAGAACTGGAAATCCGGACTTGCGGGTACAATACAAAGCCTGTCGAAATAGAGTTCAAGCTCTTCTGGCGCGAGCTAGATCTGCTTTTCTCTTCGACAGGTTCTCTAGCCTTACTAACCCGAACGAAGTTTGGCGCGAGCTAAAATCGTTCGGTGTTCTTCCTCCCTCTCGTACTTCCGCTCCCACTCACTTGTCTCCGGACACTCTCAATACCTTCTTCCTTTCGGCTCACGCCTCTTCTCCTCCGGCCGTCCCCGCATGTTTGTCTCTGTCTAGCTGTCCTTCTGACGATACGTCTTTCTACTTCTCTCCTGTTACAGAGGAGAGTCTTGCACGCGCTTTGCGCCTCACTAACTCGTCTATCTCGCCCTCGGATGAGCTGAGTGCGAGGTTTCTTTCTCTCTCTTTCCCTGCTATATACCCTGCTGTCTTGCAAATTTTTAACTCTTCTCTCACTTTCTCTATCTTTCCTGACGCCTGGCGTCGCTCTTTCATTACCCCTATACCTAAAAAACCGAACGCTTCTGTCCCTGCCGATTTTCGCCCGATTTCTATCCTTCCTGAGCTCTCTAAAATCCTTGAGAGGTTGGTTCTCACTGACATTCAGAGTTTCCTCGATAGCTCTGGGAAGTTGGACCCCTCGCAACATGGTTTTGTCAAAAACCGCTCCACACAAACCGCTCTCTTGACACTCCTGGAGGACGTCCGTCTTGCTGCTGATCAGCGGATGGTCACAATCCTGGTGTGTCTTGACTTCTCTAAGGCCTTTGACACCGTAGACCACTCTCTTCTACTCTCCAAACTCTACTCTTTCAATCTCTCTCTTCCGGTCTTGCGGTGGATCTGGTCTTATCTCACTAATAGGGTGCAGGCAGTCAGAATCGGACGGTCTACCTCTCAATTTTCCCCGGTCCATTCGGGCGTGCCGCAAGGCTCCGTCCTTGGGCCGTTCCTCTTT
>CAXIEQ010000018.1:0-19765 GCA_964023945.1 Ectemnius cavifrons
TCAAATCCGACCTCCGTTCGTCTGGAAATCGCAGTCATGTCCAAAAACCTATCTTCGAGTATTTTGGCTCCCAAAATCATAATCTGAAACAAAACCCAAGCATTTCCGACGCAAAATGACGAGAGAAATCGAATGCCACAAGCAGAATTCAAATCCGACCTCCGTTCGTCTGGAAATCGCAGTCATATCAGAAAACCTGTCCTCGAGTATTCCGGCCCTCAGGATGGTAATCTGGAGTAGAGCACAAGCATTTCCGACGCAAAATGACGTGAGGAATCGAATGCCACAAGCAGAATACAAATCCGACCTCCGTTCGTCTGGAATTCGCAGTCATATCAGAAAACCTGTCCTCGAGTATTCCGGCCCTCAGGATCGTAATCTGAAGTAGAACACACGTATTTCCGACGCAAAATGACGAGATGAATCGATTGCCGAAAGCAGAATTCAAATCCGAGCCTCCGTTCGTCTGGAAATCGCAGTCATATCACAAAACCTGTCCTCGAGTATTCTGGCCCTCAGGATCGTAATCTGGAGTAGAACACACGTATTTCCGTCGCAAAAAAACGAGAGGAATCGAATGCCGCAAACAGAATTCAAATCCGAGCCTCCGTTCTACTGGAAAACGCAGTCATATCCAAAAACCTATCTTCGAGTATTTTGGCTCCCAAAATCATAATCTGGAATAAAACCCAAGCATTTCCGACGCAAAATGACGAGAGAAATCGAATGCCACAAGCAGAATTCAAATCCGACCTCCGTTCGTCTGGAAATCGCAGTCATATCAGAAAACCTGTCCTCGAGTATTCCGGCCCTCAGGATGGTAATCTCGAGTAGAGCACAAGCATTTCCGACGCAAAATGACGAGATGAAGCGATTGCCGCAAGCAGAATTCAAATCCGAGCCTCCGTTCGTCTGGAAATCGCAGTCATATCAGAAAACCTGTCCTCGAGTATTCTGGCCCTCCGGATCGTAGTCTGGAGTAGAACACACGTATTTCCGTCGCAAAAAACGAGAGGAATCGAATGCCGCAAACAGAACTCAAATCCGAGCCTCCGTTCTACTGGAAAACGCAGTCATATCCAAAAACCTATCTTCGAGTATTTTGGCTCCCAAAATCATAAACTGGAATAAAACCCAAGCATTTCCGACGCAAAATGACGAGAGAAATCGAATGCCATAAGCAGAATTCAAATCCGAGCCTCCGTTCGTCTGGAAATCGCAGTCATATCAGAAAACCTGTCCTCGAGTATTCCGGCCCTCAGGATCGTAATCTGGAGTAGAACACACGTATTTCCGTCGCAAAAAAACGAGAGGAATCGAATGCCGCAAACAGAATTCAAATCCGAGCCTCCGTTCGTCTGGAAATCGCAGTCATGTCCAAAAACATATCTTCGGGTATTCTGGCCCTCAGGATGGTAATCTGGAGTAGAGCACAAGCATTTCCGACGCAAAATGACGAGAGGAATCGAATGCCACAAGCAGAATTCAAATCCGAGCCTCCGTTCGTCTGGAAATCGCAGTCATATCAGAAAACCTGTCCTCGAGTATTCCGGCCCTCAGGATCGTAATCTGAAGTAGAACACACGTATTTCCGACGCAAAATGACGAGAGGAATCGAATGCTGCAAACAGAATTCAAATCCGAGCCTCCGTTCGTCTGGAAATCGCAGTCATGTCCAAAAACCTATCTTCGAGTATTTTGGCTCCCGAAATCATAATCTGAAATAAAACCCAAGCATTTCCGACGCAAAATGACGAGAGAAATCGAATGCCACAAGCAGAATTCAAATCCGACCTCCGTTCGTCTGGAAATCGCAGTCATATCAGAAAACCTGTCCTCGAGTATTCCGGCCCTCAGGATGGTAATCTGGAGTAGAGCACAAGCATTTCCGACGCAAAATGACGAGAGGAATCGAATGCCACAAGCAGAATTCAAATCCGAGCCTCCGTTCGTCTGGAAATCGCAGTCATATCAGAAAACCTGTCCTCGAGTATTCCGGCCCTCAGGATGGTAATCTGGAGTAGAGCACAAGCATTTCCGACGCAAAATGACGAGAGGAATCGAATGCCACAAGCAGAATTCAAATCCGAGCCTCCGTTCGTCTGGAAATCGCAGTCATATCAGAAAACCTGTCCTCGAGTATTCTGGCCCTCAGGATCGTAATCTGGAGTAGAACACACGTATTTCCGTCGCAAAAAACGAGAGGAATCGAATGCCGCAAACAGAACTCAAATCCGAGCCTCCGTTCTACTGGAAAACGCAGTCATATCCAAAAACCTATCTTCGAGTATTTTGGCTCCAAAAATCATAAACTGGAATAAAACCCAAGCATTTCCGACGCAAAATGACGAGAGAAATCGAATGCCACAAGCAGAATTCAAATCCGACCTCCGTTCGTCTGGAAATCGCAGTCATATCAGAAAACCTGTCCTCGAGTATTCCGGCCCTCAGGATGGTAATCTGGAGTAGAGCACAAGCATTTCCGACGCAAAATGACGAGAGGAATCGAATGCCACAAGCAGAATTCACATCCGAGCCTCCGTTCGTCTGGAAATCGCAGTCATATCAGAAAACCTGTCCTCGAGTATTCCGGCCCTCAGGATCGTAATCTGAAGTAGAACACACGTATTTCCGACGCAAAATGACGAGAGGAATCGAATGCTGCAAACAGAATTCAAATCCGAGCCTCCGTTCGTCTGGAAATCGCAGTCATGTCCAAAAACCTATCTTCGAGTATTTTGGCTCCCGAAATCATAATCTGAAATAAAACCCAAGCATTTCCGACGCAAAATGACGAGAGAAATCGAATGCCACAAGCAGAATTCAAATCCGACCTCCGTTCGTCTGGAAATCGCAGTCATATCAGAAAACCTGTCCTCGAGTATTCCGGCCCTCAGGATGGTAATCTGGAGTAGAGCACAAGCATTTCCGACGCAAAATGACGAGAGGAATCGAATGCCACAAGCAGAATTCAAATCCGAGCCTCCGTTCGTCTGGAAATCGCAGTCATATCAGAAAACCTGTCCTCGAGTATTCTGGCCCTCAGGATCGTAATCTGGAGTAGAACACACGTATTTCCGTCGCAAAAAACGAGAGGAATCGAATGCCGCAAACAGAACTCAAATCCGAGCCTCCGTTCTACTGGAAAACGCAGTCATATCCAAAAACCTATCTTCGAGTATTTTGGCTCCAAAAATCATAAACTGGAATAAAACCCAAGCATTTCCGACGCAAAATGACGAGAGAAATCGAATGCCACAAGCAGAATTCAAATCCGACCTCCGTTCGTCTGGAAATCGCAGTCATATCAGAAAACCTGTCCTCGAGTATTCCGGCCCTCAGGATCGTAATCTGAAGTAGAACACACGTATTTCCGACGCAAAATGACGAGAGGAATCGAATGCTGCAAACAGAATTCAAATCCGAGCCTCCGTTCGTCTGGAAATCGCAGTCATGTCCAAAAACCTATCTTCGAGTATTTTGGCTCCCGAAATCATAATCTGAAATAAAACCCAAGCATTTCCGACGCAAAATGACGAGAGAAATCGAATGCCACAAGCAGAATTCAAATCCGACCTCCGTTCGTCTGGAAATCGCAGTCATATCAGAAAACCTGTCCTCGAGTATTCCGGCCCTCAGGATGGTAATCTGGAGTAGAGCACAAGCATTTCCGACGCAAAATGACGAGAGGAATCGAATGCCACAAGCAGAATTCACATCCGAGCCTCCGTTCGTCTGGAAATCGCAGTCATATCAGAAAACCTGTCCTCGAGTATTCCGGCCCTCAGGATCGTAATCTGAAGTAGAACACACGTATTTCCGACGCAAAATGACGAGAGGAATCGAATGCTGCAAACAGAATTCAAATCCGAGCCTCCGTTCGTCTGGAAATCGCAGTCATGTCCAAAAACCTATCTTCGAGTATTTTGGCTCCCGAAATCATAATCTGAAATAAAACCCAAGCATTTCCGACGCAAAATGACGAGAGAAATCGAATGCCACAAGCAGAATTCAAATCCGACCTCCGTTCGTCTGGAAATCGCAGTCATATCAGAAAACCTGTCCTCGAGTATTCCGGCCCTCAGGATGGTAATCTGGAGTAGAGCACAAGCATTTCCGACGCAAAATGACGAGAGGAATCGAATGCCACAAGCAGAATTCAAATCCGAGCCTCCGTTCGTCTGGAAATCGCAGTCATATCAGAAAACCTGTCCTCGAGTATTCCGGCCCTCAGGATGGTAATCTGGAGTAGAGCACAAGCATTTCCGACGCAAAATGACGAGAGGAATCGAATGCCACAAGCAGAATTCAAATCCGAGCCTCCGTTCGTCTGGAAATCGCAGTCATATCAGAAAACCTGTCCTCGAGTATTCTGGCCCTCAGGATCGTAATCTGGAGTAGAACACACGTATTTCCGTCGCAAAAAACGAGAGGAATCGAATGCCGCAAACAGAACTCAAATCCGAGCCTCCGTTCTACTGGAAAACGCAGTCATATCCAAAAACCTATCTTCGAGTATTTTGGCTCCAAAAATCATAAACTGGAATAAAACCCAAGCATTTCCGACGCAAAATGACGAGAGAAATCGAATGCCACAAGCAGAATTCAAATCCGACCTCCGTTCGTCTGGAAATCGCAGTCATATCAGAAAACCTGTCCTCGAGTATTCCGGCCCTCAGGATCGTAATCTGAAGTAGAACACACGTATTTCCGACGCAAAATGACGAGAGGAATCGAATGCTGCAAACAGAATTCAAATCCGAGCCTCCGTTCGTCTGGAAATCGCAGTCATGTCCAAAAACCTATCTTCGAGTATTTTGGCTCCCGAAATCATAATCTGAAATAAAACCCAAGCATTTCCGACGCAAAATGACGAGAGAAATCGAATGCCACAAGCAGAATTCAAATCCGACCTCCGTTCGTCTGGAAATCGCAGTCATATCAGAAAACCTGTCCTCGAGTATTCCGGCCCTCAGGATGGTAATCTGGAGTAGAGCACAAGCATTTCCGACGCAAAATGACGAGAGGAATCGAATGCCACAAGCAGAATTCAAATCCGAGCCTCCGTTCGTCTGGAAATCGCAGTCATATCAGAAAACCTGTCCTCGAGTATTCCGGCCCTCAGGATCGTAATCTGAAGTAGAACACACGTATTTCCGACGCAAAATGACGAGAGGAATCGAATGCTGCAAACAGAATTCAAATCCGAGCCTCCGTTCGTCTGGAAATCGCAGTCATGTCCAAAAACATATCTTCGAGTATTCTGGCCCTCAGGATTGTAATCTGGAGTAGAGCACAAGCATTTCCGACACAAAATGACAAGAGGAATCGAATGCCGCAAGCAGAATTCAAATCCGAGCCTCCGTTCGTCTGGAAATCGCAGTCATATCAGAAAACCTGTCCTCGAGTATTCCGGCCCTCAGGATCGTAATCTGAAGTAGAACACACGTATTTCCGACGCAAAATGACGAGAGGAATCGAATGCCGTAAGCAGAATTCTACTCCGAGTCTCTGTTCGTCTGGAAATCGCAGTCATGTCCAAAAACATATCTACGAGTATTCTGGCCCTAAGGATGGTAATCTGGAGTAGAACAGACGTATTTCCGTCGCAAAAAAACGAAAGGAATCGAATGCTGCAAACAGAATTCAAATCCGAGCCTCCGTTCTACTGGAAAACGCAGTCATATCCAAAAACCTATCTTCGAGTATTTTGGCTCCCAAAATCATAATCTGGAATAAAACCCAAGCATTTCCGACGCAAAATGACGAGAGAAATCGAATGCCACAAGCAGAATTCAAATCCGACCTCCGTTCGTCTGGAAATCGCAGTCATATCAGAAAACCTGTCCTCGAGTATTCCGGCCCTCAGGATGGTAATCTCGAGTAGAGCACAAGCATTTCCGACGCAAAATGACGAGAGGAATCGAATGCCACAAGCAGAATTCAAATCCGAGCCTCCGTTCGTCTGGAAATCGCAGTCATGTCCAGAAACATATCTTCGAGTATTCTGGCCCTCAGGATTGTAATCTGGAGTAGAGCACAAGCATTTCCGACACAAAATGACAAGAGGAATCGAATGCCGCAAGCAGAATTCATATCAGAGCCTCCGTTCCGCTGGAAATCGCAGTCATATCAGAAAACCTGTCCTCGAGTATTCTGGCCCTCAGGATCGTAATCTGGAGTAGAGCACAAGTATTTCCGTCGCAAAATGACGAGAGGAATCGAATGCCGTAAGCAGAATTCTACTCCGAGTCTCTGTTCGTCTGGAAATCGCAGTCATGTCCAAAAACATATCTACGAGTATTCTGGCCCTAAGGATGGTAATCTGGAGTAGAGCACAAGCATTTCCGACGCAAAATGACGAGATGAATCGAATGCCGCAAGCAGAATTCATATCAGAGCCTCCGTTCCGCTGGAAATCGCAGTCATATCCAAAAACTTGTCCTCGAGTATTCTGGCTCTCAGGATCGTAATCTGGAGTAGAGCACAAGCACTTCCGACGCAAAATGACAAGAGGAATCGAATGCCGCAAGCAGAATACAAATCCGAGCCTCAGTTCGTCTGGAAGTCGCAGTCATATCAGAAAACCTGTCCTCGAGTATTCTGGCCCTCAGGATCGTAATCTGGAGTAGAATACACGTATTTCCGTCGCAAAAAAACGAGAGGAATCGAATGCTGCAAACAGAATTCAAATCCGAGCCTCCGTTCTACTGGAAAACGTAGTCATATCCAAAAACCTATCTACGAGTATTTTGGCTCCCAAAATCATAATCTGGAATAAAACCCAAGCATTTCCGACGCAAAATGACGAGAGAAATCGAATGCCACAAGCAGAATTCAAATCCGACCTCCGTTCGTCTGGAAATCGCAGTCATATCAGAAAACCTGTCCTCGAGTATTCCGGCCCTCAGGATGGTAATCTGGAGTAGAGCACAAGCATTTCCGACGCAAAATGACGTGAGGAATCGAATGCCACAAGCAGAATTCAAATCCGAGCCTCTGTTCGTCTGGAAATCGCAGTCATGTCCAAAAACATATCTTCGGGTATTCCGGCCCTCAGGATCGTAATCTGAAGTAGAACACACGTATTTCCGACGCAAAATGACGAGAGGAATCGAATGCCACAAGCAGAATTCAAATCCGAGCCTCCGTTCGTCTGGAAATCGCAGTCATGTCCAAAAACATATCTTCGAGTATTCTGGCCCTCAGGATGGTAATCTGGAGTAGAGCACAAGCATTTCCGACGCAAAATGACGAGAGGAATCGAATGCCACAAGCAGAATTCAAATCCGAGCCTCCGTTCGTCTGGAAATTGCAGTCATATCAGAAAACCTGTCCTCGAGTATTCCGGCCCTCAGGATCGTAATCTGAAGTAGAACACACGTATTTCCGACGCAAAATGACGAGAGGAATCGAATGCTGCAAACAGAATTCAAATCCGAGCCTCCGTTCTACTGGAAAACGCAGTCATATCCAAAAACCTATCTTCGAGTATTTTGGCTCCCAAAATCATAATCTGGAATAAAACCCAAGCATTTCCGACGCAAAATGACGAGAGAAATCGAATGCCACAAGCAGAATTCAAATCCGACCTCCGTTCGTCTGGAAATCGCAGTCATATCAGAAAACCTGTCCTCGAGTATTCCGGCCCTCAGGATGGTAATCTCGAGTAGAGCACAAGCATTTCCGACGCAAAATGACGAGATGAATCGATTGCCGCAAGCAGAATTCAAATCCGAGCCTCCGTTCGTCTGGAAATCGCAGTCATATCAGAAAACCTGTCCTCGAGTATTCTGGCCCTCAGGATCGTAATCTGGAGTAGAACACACGTATTTCCGTCGCAAAAAACGAGAGGAATCGAATGCCGCAAACAGAACTCAAATCCGAGCCTCCGTTCTACTGGAAAACGCAGCCATATCCAAAAACCTATCTTCGAGTATTTTGGCTCCCAAAATCATAAACTGGAATAAAACCCAAGCATTTCCGACGCAAAATGACGAGAGAAATCGAATGCCATAAGCAGAATTCAAATCCGAGCCTCCGTTCGTCTGGAAATCGCAGTCATATCAGAAAACCTGTCCTCGAGTATTCCGGCCCTCAGGATCGTAATCTGAAGTAGAACACACATATTTCCGACGCAAAATGACGAGAGGAATCGAATGCTGCAAACAGAATTCAAATCCGAGCCTCCGTTCGTCTGGAAATCGCAGTCATGTCCAAAAACCTATCTTCGAGTATTTTGGCTCCCGAAATCATAATCTGAAATAAAACCCAAGCATTTCCGACGCAAAATGACGAGAGAAATCGAATGCCACAAGCAGAATTCAAATCCGACCTCCGTTCGTCTGGAAATCGCAGTCATATCAGAAAACCTGTCCTCGAGTATTCCGGCCCTCAGGATGGTAATCTGGAGTAGAGCACAAGCATTTCCGACGCAAAATGACGAGAGGAATCGAATGCCACAAGCAGAATTCAAATCCGAGCCTCCGTTCGTCTGGAAATCGCAGTCAGGTCCAAAAACATATCTTCGAGTATTCTGGCCCTCAGGATCGTAATCTGGAGTAGAGCACAAGCATTTCCGACACAAAATGACAAGAGGAATCGAATGCCGCAAGCAGAATTCAAATCAGAGCCTCCGTTCCGCTGGAAATCGCAGTCATATCCAAAAACCTATCTTCGAGTATTTTGGCTCCCAAAATCATAATCTGGAATAAAACCCAAGCATTTCCGACGCAAAATGACGAGAGAAATCGAATGCCACTAGCAGAATTCAAATCCGACCTCCGTTCGTCTGGAAATCGCAGTCATATCAGAAAACCTGTCCTCGAGTATTCCGGCCCTCAGGATGGTAATCTGGAGTAGAGCACAAGCATTTCCGACGCAAAATGACGAGAGGAATCGAATGCCACAAGCAGAATTCAAATCCGAGCCTCCGTTCATCTGGAAATCGCAGTCATGTCCAGAAACATATCTTCGAGTATTCTGGCCCTCAGGATTGTAATCTGGAGTAGAGCACAAGCATTTCCGACACAAAATGACAAGAGGAATCGAATGCCGCAAGCAGAATTCATATCAGAGCCTCCGTTCCGCTGGAAATCGCAGTCATATCAGAAAACCTGTCCTCGAGTATTCTGGCCCTCAGGATCGTAATCTGGAGTAGAGCACACGTATTTCCGTCGCAAAATGACGAGAGGAATCGAATGCCGTAAGCAGAATTCTACTCCGAGTCTCTGTTCGTCTGGAAATCGCAGTCATGTCCAAAAACATATCTACGAGTATTCTGGCCCTAAGGATGGTAATCTGGAGTAGAGCACAAGCATTTCCGACGCAAAATGACGAGATGAATCGATGGCCGCAAGCAGAATTCAAATCCGAGCCTCCGTTCGTCTGGAAATCGCAGTCATATCAGAAAACCTGTCCTCGAGTATTCCGGCCCTCAGGATCGTAATCTGAAGTAGAACACACGTATTTCCGACGCAAAATGACGAGAGGAATCGAATGCTGCAAACAGAATTCAAATCCGAGCCTCCGTTCGTCTGGAAATCGCAGTCATGTCCAAAAACATATCTTCGAGTATTTTGGCTCCCGAAATCATAATCTGAAATAAAACCCAAGCATTTCCGACGCAAAATGACGAGAGAAATCGAATGCCACAAGCAGAATTCAAATCCGACCTCCGTTCGTCTGGAAATCGCAGTCATATCAGAAAACCTGTCCTCGAGTATTCCGGCCCTCAGGATGGTAATCTGGAGTAGAGCACAAGCATTTCCGACGCAAAATGACGAGAGGAATCGAATGCCACAAGCAGAATTCAAATCCGAGCCTCCGTTCGTCTGGAAATCGCAGTCATATCAGAAAACCTGTCCTCGAGTATTCCGGCCCTCAGGATCGTAATCTGAAGTAGAACACACGTATTTCCGACGCAAAATGACGAGAGGAATCGAATGCTGCAAACAGAATTCAAATCCGAGCCTCCGTTCTACTGGAAAACGCAGTCATATCCAAAAACCTATCTTCGAGTATTTTGGCTCCAAAAATCATAAACTGGAATAAAACCCAAGCATTTCCGACGCAAAATGACGAGAGAAATCGAATGCCACAAGCAGAATTCAAATCCGACCTCCGTTCGTCTGGAAATCGCAGTCATATCAGAAAACCTGTCCTCGAGTATTCCGGCCCTCAGGATGGTAATCTGGAGTAGAGCACAAGCATTTCCGACGCAAAATGACGAGAGGAATCGAATGCCACAAGCAGAATTCACATCCGAGCCTCCGTTCGTCTGGAAATCGCAGTCATATCAGAAAACCTGTCCTCGAGTATTCCGGCCCTCAGGATCGTAATCTGAAGTAGAACACACGTATTTCCGACGCAAAATGACGAGAGGAATCGAATGCTGCAAACAGAATTCAAATCCGAGCCTCCGTTCGTCTGGAAATCGCAGTCATGTCCAAAAACCTATCTTCGAGTATTTTGGCTCCCGAAATCATAATCTGAAATAAAACCCAAGCATTTCCGACGCAAAATGACGAGAGAAATCGAATGCCACAAGCAGAATTCAAATCCGACCTCCGTTCGTCTGGAAATCGCAGTCATATCAGAAAACCTGTCCTCGAGTATTCCGGCCCTCAGGATGGTAATCTGGAGTAGAGCACAAGCATTTCCGACGCAAAATGACGAGAGGAATCGAATGCCACAAGCAGAATTCAAATCCGAGCCTCCGTTCGTCTGGAAATCGCAGTCAGGTCCAAAAACATATCTTCGAGTATTCTGGCCCTCAGGATCGTAATCTGGAGTAGAGCACAAGCATTTCCGACACAAAATGACAAGAGGAATCGAATGCCGCAAGCAGAATTCAAATCAGAGCCTCCGTTCCGCTGGAAATCGCAGTCATATCCAAAAACCTATCTTCGAGTATTTTGGCTCCCAAAATCATAATCTGGAATAAAACCCAAGCATTTCCGACGCAAAATGACGAGAGAAATCGAATGCCACAAGCAGAATTCAAATCCGACCTCCGTTCGTCTGGAAATCGCAGTCATATCAGAAAACCTGTCCTCGAGTATTCCGGCCCTCAGGATGGTAATCTGGAGTAGAGCACAAGCATTTCCGACGCAAAATGACGAGAGGAATCGAATGCCACAAGCAGAATTCAAATCCGAGCCTCCGTTCGTCTGGAAATCGCAGTCATATCAGAAAACCTGTCCTCGAGTATTCCGGCCCTCAGGATCGTAATCTGAAGTAGAACACACGTATTTCCGACGCAAAATGACGAGAGGAATCGAATGCTGCAAACAGAATTCAAATCCGAGCCTCCGTTCGTCTGGAAATCGCAGTCATGTCCAAAAACCTATCTTCGAGTATTTTGGCTCCCGAAATCATAATCTGAAATAAAACCCAAGCATTTCCGACGCAAAATGACGAGAGAAATCGAATGCCACAAGCAGAATTCAAATCCGACCTCCGTTCGTCTGGAAATCGCAGTCATATCAGAAAACCTGTCCTCGAGTATTCCGGCCCTCAGGATGGTAATCTGGAGTAGAGCACAAGCATTTCCGACGCAAAATGACGAGAGGAATCGAATGCCACAAGCAGAATTCAAATCCGAGCCTCCGTTCGTCTGGAAATCGCAGTCATATCAGAAAACCTGTCCTCGAGTATTCCGGCCCTCAGGATCGTAATCTGAAGTAGAACACACGTATTTCCGACGCAAAATGACGAGAGGAATCGAATGCTGCAAACAGAATTCAAATCCGAGCCTCCGTTCGTCTGGAAATCGCAGTCATATCAGAAAACCTGTCCTCGAGTATTCCGGCCCTCAGGATGGTAATCTGGAGTAGAGCACAAGCATTTCCGACGCAAAATGACGTGAGGAATCGAATGCCACAAGCAGAATACAAATCCGACCTCCGTTCGTCTGGAATTCGCAGTCATATCAGAAAACCTGTCCTCGAGTATTCCGGCCCTCAGGATCGTAATCTCGAGTAGAGCACAAGCATTTCCGACACAAAATGACAAGAGGAATCGAATGCCGCAAGCAGAATTCAAATCCGAGCCTCCGTTCGTCTGGAAATCGCAGTCATATCAGAAAACCTGTCCTCGAGTATTCCGGCCCTCAGGATCGTAATCTGAAGTAGAACACACGTATTTCCGACGCAAAATGACGAGAGGAATCGAATGCTGCAAACAGAATTCAAATCCGAGCCTCCGTTCGTCTGGAAATCGCAGTCATATCAGAAAACCTGTCCTCGAGTATTCCGGCCCTCAGGATGGTAATCTGGAGTAGAGCACAAGCATTTCCGACGCAAAATGACGAGAGGAATCGAATGCCGTAAGCAGAATTCTACTCCGAGTCTCTGTTCGTCTGGAAATCGCAGTCATGTCCAAAAACATATCTACGAGTATTCTGGCCCTAAGGATGGTAATCTGGAGTAGAACACACGTATTTCCGTCGCAAAAAAACGAGAGGAATCGAATGCTGCAAACAGAATTCAAATCCGAGCCTCCGTTCTACTGGAAAACGCAGTCATATCCAAAAACCTATCTTCGAGTATTTTGGCTCCCAAAATCATAATCTGGAATAAAACCCAAGCATTTCCGACGCAAAATGACGAGAGAAATCGAATGCCACAAGCAGAATTCAAGTCCGACCTCCGTTCGTCTGGAAATCGCAGTCATATCAGAAAACCTGTCCTCGAGTATTCCGGCCCTCAGGATGGTAATCTCGAGTAGAGCACAAGCATTTCCGACGCAAAATGACGAGATGAATCGATTGCCGCAAGCAGAATTCAAATCCGAGCCTCCGTTCGTCTGGAAATCGCAGTCATATCAGAAAACCTGTCCTCGAGTATTCTGGCCCTCAGGATCGTAATCTGGAGTAGAACACACGTATTTCCGTCGCAAAAAACGAGAGGAATCGAATGCCGTAAACAGAACTCAAATCCGAGCCTCCGTTCTACTGGAAAACGCAGTCATATCCAAAAACCTATCTTCTAGTATTTTGGCTCCCAAAATCATAAACTGGAATAAAACCCAAGCATTTCCGACGCAAAATGACGAGAGAAATCGAATGCCATAAGCAGAATTCAAATCCGAGCCTCCGTTCGTCTGGAAATCGCAGTCATATCAGAAAACCTGTCCTCGAGTATTCCGGCCCTCAGGATCGTAATCTGAAGTAGAACACACATATTTCCGACGCAAAATGACGAGAGGAATCGAATGCTGCAAACAGAATTCAAATCCGACCTCCGTTCGTCTGGAAATCGCAGTCATATCAGAAAACCTGTCCTCGAGTATTCCGGCCCTCAGGATGGTAATCTCGAGTAGAGCACAAGCATTTCCGACGCAAAATGACGAGATGAATCGATTGCCGGAAGCAGAATTCAAATCCGAGCCTCCGTTCGTCTGGAAATCGCAGTCATATCAGAAAACCTGTCCTCGAGTATTCTGGCCCTCAGGATCGTAATCTGGAGTAGAACACACGTATTTCCGTCGCAAAAAACGAGAGGAATCGAATGCCGCAAACAGAACTCAAATCCGAGCCTCCGTTCTACTGGAAAACGCAGTCATATCCAAAAACCTATCTTCGAGTATTTTGGCTCCAAAAATCATAAACTGGAATAAAACCCAAGCATTTCCGACGCAAAATGACGAGAGAAATCGAATGCCACAAGCAGAATTCAAATCCGACCTCCGTTCGTCTGGAAATCGCAGTCATATCAGAAAACCTGTCCTCGAGTATTCCGGCCCTCAGGATGGTAATCTGGAGTAGAGCACAAGCATTTCCGACGCAAAATGACGAGAGGAATCGAATGCCACAAGCAGAATTCAAATCCGAGGCTCCGTTCGTCTGGAAATCGCAGTCATATCAGAAAACCTGTCCTCGAGTATTCCGGCCCTCAGGATCGTAATCTGAAGTAGAACACACGTATTTCCGACGCAAAATGACGAGAGGAATCGAATGCTGCAAACAGAATTCAAATCCGAGCCTCCGTTCGTCTGGAAATCGCAGTCATGTCCAAAAACCTATCTTCGAGTATTTTGGCTCCCGAAATCATAATCTGAAATAAAACCCAAGCATTTCCGACGCAAAATGACGAGAGAAATCGAATGCCACAAGCAGAATTCAAATCCGACCTCCGTTCGTCTGGAAATCGCAGTCATATCAGAAAACCTGTCCTCGAGTATTCCGGCCCTCAGGATGGTAATCTGGAGTAGAGCACAAGCATTTCCGACGCAAAATGACGAGAGGAATCGAATGCCACAAGCAGAATTCAAATCCGAGCCTCCGTTCGTCTGGAAATCGCAGTCATATCAGAAAACCTGTCCTCGAGTATTCCGGCCCTCAGGATCGTAATCTGAAGTAGAACACACGTATTTCCGACGCAAAATGACGAGAGGAATCGAATGCTGCAAACAGAATTCAAATCCGAGCCTCCGTTCGTCTGGAAATCGCAGTCATGTCCAAAAACATATCTTCGAGTATTCTGGCCCTCAGGATTATAATCTGGAGTAGAGCACAAGCATTTCCGACACAAAATGACAAGAGGAATCGAATGCCGCAAGCAGAATTCAAATCCGAGCCTCCGTTCGTCTGGAAATCGCAGTCATATCAGAAAACCTGTCCTCGAGTATTCCGGCCCTCAGGATCGTAATCTGAAGTAGAACACACGTATTTCCGACGCAAAATGACGAGAGGAATCGAATGCCGTAAGCAGAATTCTACTCCGAGTCTCTGTTCGTCTGGAAATCGCAGTCATGTCCAAAAACATATCTACGAGTATTCTGGCCCTAAGGATGGTAATCTGGAGTAGAACAGACGTATTTCCGTCGCAAAAAAACGAAAGGAATCGAATGCTGCAAACAGAATTCAAATCCGAGCCTCCGTTCTACTGGAAAACGCAGTCATATCCAAAAACCTATCTTCGAGTATTTTGGCTCCCAAAATCATAATCTGGAATAAAACCCAAGCATTTCCGACGCAAAATGACGAGAGAAATCGAATGCCACAAGCAGAATTCAAATCCGACCTCCGTTCGTCTGGAAATCGCAGTCATATCAGAAAACCTGTCCTCGAGTATTCCGGCCCTCAGGATGGTAATCTCGAGTAGAGCACAAGCATTTCCGACGCAAAATGACGAGAGGAATCGAATGCCACAAGCAGAATTCAAATCCGAGCCTCCGTTCGTCTGGAAATCGCAGTCATGTCCAGAAACATATCTTCGAGTATTCTGGCCCTCAGGATTGTAATCTGGAGTAGAGCACAAGCATTTCCGACACAAAATGACAAGAGGAATCGAATGCCGCAAGCAGAATTCATATCAGAGCCTCCGTTCCGCTGGAAATCGCAGTCATATCAGAAAACATGTCCTCGAGTATTCTGGCCCTCAGGATCGTAATCTGGAGTAGAGCACACGTATTTCCGTCGCAAAATGACGAGAGGAATCGAATGCCGTAAGCAGAATTCTACTCCGAGTCTCTGTTCGTCTGGAAATCGCAGTCATGTCCAAAAACATATCTACGAGTATTCTGGCCCTAAGGATGGTAATCTGGAGTAGAGCACAAGCATTTCCGACGCAAAATGACGAGATGAATCGAATGCCGCAAGCAGAATTCATATCAGAGCCTCCGTTCCGCTGGAAATCGCAGTCATATCCAAAAACTTGTCCTCGAGTATTCTGGCTCTCAGGATCGTAATCTGGAGTAGAGCACAAGCACTTCCGACGCAAAATGACAAGAGGAATCGAATGCCGCAAGCAGAATACAAATCCGAGCCTCAGTTCGTCTGGAAGTCGCAGTCATATCAGAAAACCTGTCCTCGAGTATTCTGGCCCTCAGGATCGTAATCTGGAGTAGAATACACGTATTTCCGTCGCAAAAAAACGAGAGGAATCGAATGCTGCAAACAGAATTCAAATCCGAGCCTCCGTTCTACTGGAAAACGTAGTCATATCCAAAAACCTATCTACGAGTATTTTGGCTCCCAAAATCATAATCTGGAATAAAACCCAAGCATTTCCGACGCAAAATGACGAGAGAAATCGAATGCCACAAGCAGAATTCAAATCCGACCTCCGTTCGTCTGGAAATCGCAGTCATATCAGAAAACCTGTCCTCGAGTATTCCGGCCCTCAGGATGGTAATCTGGAGTAGAGCACAAGCATTTCCGACGCAAAATGACGTGAGGAATCGAATGCCACAAGCAGAATTCAAATCCGAGCCTCCGTTCGTCTGGAAATTGCAGTCATATCAGAAAACCTGTCCTCGAGTATTCCGGCCCTCAGGATCGTAATCTGAAGTAGAACACACGTATTTCCGACGCAAAATGACGAGAGGAATCGAATGCTGCAAACAGAATTCAAATCCGAGCCTCCGTTCTACTGGAAAACGCAGTCATATCCAAAAACCTATCTTCGAGTATTTTGGCTCCCAAAATCATAATCTGGAATAAAACCCAAGCATTTCCGACGCAAAATGACGAGAGAAATCGAATGCCACAAGCAGAATTCAAATCCGACCTCCGTTCGTCTGGAAATCGCAGTCATATCAGAAAACCTGTCCTCGAGTATTCCGGCCCTCAGGATGGTAATCTCGAGTAGAGCACAAGCATTTCCGACGCAAAATGACGAGATGAATCGATTGCCGCAAGCAGAATTCAAATCCGAGCCTCCGTTCGTCTGGAAATCGCAGTCATATCAGAAAACCTGTCCTCGAGTATTCTGGCCCTCAGGATCGTAATCTGGAGTAGAACACACGTATTTCCGTCGCAAAAAACGAGAGGAATCGAATGCCGCAAACAGAACTCAAATCCGAGCCTCCGTTCTACTGGAAAACGCAGCCATATCCAAAAACCTATCTTCGAGTATTTTGGCTCCCAAAATCATAAACTGGAATAAAACCCAAGCATTTCCGACGCAAAATGACGAGAGAAATCGAATGCCATAAGCAGAATTCAAATCCGAGCCTCCGTTCGTCTGGAAATCGCAGTCATATCAGAAAACCTGTCCTCGAGTATTCCGGCCCTCAGGATCGTAATCTGAAGTAGAACACACATATTTCCGACGCAAAATGACGAGAGGAATCGAATGCTGCAAACAGAATTCAAATCCGAGCCTCCGTTCGTCTGGAAATCGCAGTCATGTCCAAAAACCTATCTTCGAGTATTTTGGCTCCCGAAATCATAATCTGAAATAAAACCCAAGCATTTCCGACGCAAAATGACGAGAGAAATCGAATGCCACAAGCAGAATTCAAATCCGACCTCCGTTCGTCTGGAAATCGCAGTCATATCAGAAAACCTGTCCTCGAGTATTCCGGCCCTCAGGATGGTAATCTGGAGTAGAGCACAAGCATTTCCGACGCAAAATGACGAGAGGAATCGAATGCCACAAGCAGAATTCAAATCCGAGCCTCCGTTCGTCTGGAAATCGCAGTCAGGTCCAAAAACATATCTTCGAGTATTCTGGCCCTCAGGATCGTAATCTGGAGTAGAGCACAAGCATTTCCGACACAAAATGACAAGAGGAATCGAATGCCGCAAGCAGAATTCAAATCAGAGCCTCCGTTCCGCTGGAAATCGCAGTCATATCCAAAAACCTATCTTCGAGTATTTTGGCTCCCAAAATCATAATCTGGAATAAAACCCAAGCATTTCCGACGCAAAATGACGAGAGAAATGGAATGCCACAAGCAGAATTCAAATCCGACCTCCGTTCGTCTGGAAATCGCAGTCATATCAGAAAACCTGTCCTCGAGTATTCCGGCCCTCAGGATGGTAATCTGGAGTAGAGCACAAGCATTTCCGACGCAAAATGACGAGAGGAATCGAATGCCACAAGCAGAATTCAAATCCGAGCCTCCGTTCGTCTGGAAATCGCAGTCATGTCCAGAAACATATCTTCGAGTATTCTGGCCCTCAGGATTGTAATCTGGAGTAGAGCACAAGCATTTCCGACACAAAATGACAAGAGGAATCGAATGCCGCAAGCAGAATTCATATCAGAGCCTCCGTTCCGCTGGAAATCGCAGTCATATCAGAAAACCTGTCCTCGAGTATTCTGGCCCTCAGGATCGTAATCTGGAGTAGAGCACACGTATTTCCGTCGCAAAATGACGAGAGGAATCGAATGCCGTAAGCAGAATTCTACTCCGAGTCTCTGTTCGTCTGGAAATCGCAGTCATGTCCAAAAACATATCTACGAGTATTCTGGCCCTAAGGATGGTAATCTGGAGTAGAGCACAAGCATTTCCGACGCAAAATGACGAGATGAATCGATTGCCGCAAGCAGAATTCAAATCCGAGCCTCCGTTCGTCTGGAAATCGCAGTCATATCACAAAACCTGTCCTCGAGTATTCTGGCCCTTAGGATCGTAATCTGGAGTAGAACACACGTATTTCCGTCGCAAAAAACGAGAGGAATCGAATGCCGCAAACAGAACTCAAATCCGAGCCTCCGTTCTACTGGAAAACGCAGTCATATCCAAAAACCTATCTTCGAGTATTTTGGCTCCAAAAATCATAAACTGGAATAAAACCCAAGCATTTCCGACGCAAAATGACGAGAGAAATCGAATGCCACAAGCAGAATTCAAATCCGACCTCCGTTCGTCTGGAAATCGCAGTCATATCAGAAAACCTGTCCTCGAGTATTCCGGCCCTCAGGATGGTAATCTGGAGTAGAGCACAAGCATTTCCGACGCAAAATGACGAGAGGAATCGAATGCCACAAGCAGAATTCAAATCCGAGCCTCCGTTCGTCTGGAAATCGCAGTCATATCAGAAAACCTGTCCTCGAGTATTCCGGCCCTCAGGATCGTAATCTGAAGTAGAACACACGTATTTCCGACGCAAAATGACGAGAGGAATCGAATGCTGCAAACAGAATTCAAATCCGAGCCTCCGTTCGTCTGGAAATCGCAGTCATGTCCAAAAACCTATCTTCGAGTATTTTGGCTCCCGAAATCATAATCTGAAATAAAACCCAAGCATTTCCGACGCAAAATGACGAGAGAAATCGAATGCCACAAGCAGAATTCAAATCCGACCTCCGTTCGTCTGGAAATCGCAGTCATATCAGAAAACCTGTCCTCAAGTATTCCGGCCCTCAGGATGGTAATCTGGAGTAGAGCACAAGCATTTCCGACGCAAAATGGCGAGAGGAATCGAATGCCACAAGCAGAATTCAAATCCGAGCCTCCGTTCGTCTGGAAATCGCAGTCAGGTCCAAAAACATATCTTCGAGTATTCTGGCCCTCAGGATCGTAATCTGGAGTAGAGCACAAGCATTTCCGACACAAAATGACAAGAGGAATCGAATGCCGCAAGCAGAATTCAAATCAGAGCCTCCGTTCCGCTGGAAATCGCAGTCATATCCAAAAACCTATCTTCGAGTATTTTGGCTCCCAAAATCATAATCTGGAATAAAACCCAAGCATTTCCGACGCAAAATGACGAGAGAAATCGAATGCCACAAGCAGAATTCAAATCCGACCTCCGTTCGTCTGGAAATCGCAGTCATATCAGAAAACCTGTCCTCGAGTATTCCGGCCCTCAGGATCGTAATCTGAAGTAGAACACAAGCATTTCCGACGCAAAATGACGAGAGAAATCGAATGCCACAAGCAGAATTCAAATCCGACCTCCGTTCGTCTGGAAATCGCAGTCATATCAGAAAACCTGTCCTCGAGTATTCCGGCCCTCAGGATGGTAATCTCGAGTAGAGCACAAGCATTTCCGACGCAAAATGACGAGATGAATCGATTGCCGCAA
>CAXIEQ010000019.1:0-13909 GCA_964023945.1 Ectemnius cavifrons
CGGAAATGCATGTGTTCTACTCCAGATTATAATTTTGGGAGCCAAAATAGTCTAAGATAGGTTTTTGGATATGACTGTGATTTCCAGATGAACGGAGACTCGGATTTGAATTCTGATTGCGGCATTCGATTCCTCTCGTCATTTTGCGTCGGAAATGCATGTGTTCTACTCCAGATTATAATTTTGGGAGTCAAAATAGTCTAAGATAGGTTTTTGGATATGACTGCGATTTCCAAATGAACGGAGACTCGGATTTGAATTCTGCCTGCGGCATTCGATTCCTTTCGTCATTTTGCGTCGAATATGCATGTGTTCTACTCCAGATTATAATTTTGGGAGTCAAAATAGTCTAAGATAGGTTTTTGGATATGACTGCGATTTCCAAATGAACGGAGACTCGGATTTGAATTCTGCCTGCGGCATTCGATTCCTTTCGTCATTTTGCGTCGAAAATGCATGTGTTCTACTCCAGATTATAATTTTGGGAGCCAAAATAGTCTAAGATAGGTTTTTGGATATGACTGTGATTTCCAGATGAACGGAGACTCGGATTTGAATTCTGATTGCGGCATTCGATTCCTCTCGTCATTTTGCGTCGGAAATGCTTGTGTTCTACTCCAGATTATGATTCTGGGAGCCAAAATAGTCTATGATAGGTTTTTGGATATGACTGCGATTTCCAGACGAACGGAGACTCGGATTTGAATTCTGATTGCGGCATTCGATTCCTCTCGTCATTTTACGTCGGAAATGCTTGTGTTCTATTCCAGATTATGATTCTGTGAGCCAAAATACTCGAGGACAGGTTTTTGGATATGATTGCGATTTCCAGACGAACAGAAACTCGGATTTGAATTCTGCTTGCGGCATTCGATTCCTCTCGTCATTTTGCGTCGGAAATGCTTGTGTTCTACTCCAGATTATAATTTTGGGAGCCAAAATAGTCTAAGATAGGTTTTTGGATATGACTGCGATTTCCAGATGAACGGAGACTCGGATTTGAATTCTGATTGCGGCATTCGATTCCTCTCGTCATTTTGCGTCGGAAATGCATGTGTTCTATTCCAGATTATGATTTTGGGAGCCAAAATAGTCTAAGATACGTTTTTGGATATGACTGCGATTTCCAAATGAACGGAGACTCGGATTTGAATTCTGCCTGCGGCATTCGATTCCTCTCGTCATTTTGCGTCGGAAATGCATGTGTTCTAGTCCAGATTATAATTTTGGGAGCCAAAATAGTCTAAGATAGGTTTTTGGATATGACTGCGATTTCCAAATGAACGGAGACTCGGATTTGAATTCTGCCGGCGGCATTCGATTCCTTTCGTCATTTTGCGTCGGAAATGCTTGTGTTCTATTCCAGATTATGATTTTGGGAGCCAAAATAGTCTAAGATACGTTTTTGGATATGACTGCGATTTCCAAATGAACGGAGACTCGGATTTGAATTCTGCCTGCGGCATTCGATTCCTTTCGTCATTTTGCGTCGAAAATGCATGTGTTCTACTCCAGATTATAATTTTGGGAGTCAAAATAGTCTAAGATAGGTTTTTGGATATGACTGCGATTTCCAAATGAACGGAAACTCGGATTTGAATTCTGCCTGCGGCATTCGATTCCTTTCGTCATTTTGCGTCGAAAATGCATGTGTTCTACTCCAGATTATAATTTTGGGAGTCAAAATAGTCTAAGATAGGTTTTTGGATATGACTGCGATTTCCAAATGAACGGAGACTCGGATTTGAATTCTGCCTGCGGCATTCGATTCCTTTCGTCATTTTGCGTCGAAAATGCATGTGTTCTACTCCAGATTATAATTTTGGGAGCCAAAATAGTCTAAGATAGGTTTTTGGATATGACTGCGATTTCCAAATGAACGGAGACTCGGATTTGAATTCTGCCTGCGGCATTCGATTCCTTTCGTCATTTTGCGTCGGAAATGCTTGTGTTCTACTCCAGATTATAATTTTGGGAGCCAAAATAGTCTAAGATACGTTTTTGGATATGACTGCGATTTCCAAATGAACGGAGACTCGGATTTGAATTCTGCCTGCGGCATTCGATTCCTTTCGTCATTTTGCGTCGAAAATGCATGTGTTCTACTCCAGATTATAATTTTGGGAGCCAAAATAGTCTAAGATAGGTTTTTGGATATGACTGTGATTTCCAGATGAACGGAGACTCGGATTTGAATTCTGATTGCGGCATTCGATTCCTCTCGTCATTTTGCGTCGGAAATGCTTGTGTTCTACTCCAGATTATGATTCTGGGAGCCAAAATAGTCTATGATAGGTTTTTGGATATGACTGCGATTTCCAGACGAACGGAGACTCGGATTTGAATTCTGATTGCGGCATTCGATTCCTCTCGTCATTTTACGTCGGAAATGCTTGTGTTCTATTCCAGATTATGATTCTGTGAGCCAAAATACTCGAGGACAGGTTTTTGGATATGATTGCGATTTCCAGACGAACAGAAACTCGGATTTGAATTCTGCTTGCGGCATTCGATTCCTCTCGTCATTTTGCGTCGGAAATGCTTGTGTTCTACTCCAGATTATAATTTTGGGAGCCAAAATAGTCTAAGATAGGTTTTTGGATATGACTGCGATTTCCAGATGAACGGAGACTCGGATTTGAATTCTGATTGCGGCATTCGATTCCTCTCGTCATTTTGCGTCGGAAATGCATGTGTTCTATTCCAGATTATGATTTTGGGAGCCAAAATAGTCTAAGATACGTTTTTGGATATGACTGCGATTTCCAAATGAACGGAGACTCGGATTTGAATTCTGCCTGCGGCATTCGATTCCTCTCGTCATTTTGCGTCGGAAATGCATGTGTTCTACTCCAGATTATAATTTTGGGAGCCAAAATAGTCTAAGATAGGTTTTTGGATATGACTGCGATTTCCAAATGAACGGAGACTCGGATTTGAATTCTGCCGGCGGCATTCGATTCCTTTCGTCATTTTGCGTCGGAAATGCTTGTGTTCTATTCCAGATTATGATTTTGGGAGCCAAAATAGTCTAAGATACGTTTTTGGATATGACTGCGATTTCCAAATGAACGGAGACTCGGATTTGAATTCTGCCTGCGGCATTCGATTCCTTTCGTCATTTTGCGTCGAAAATGCATGTGTTCTACTCCAGATTATAATTTTGGGAGTCAAAATAGTCTAAGATAGGTTTTTGGATATGACTGCGATTTCCAAATGAACGGAAACTCGGATTTGAATTCTGCCTGCGGCATTCGATTCCTTTCGTCATTTTGCGTCGAAAATGCATGTGTTCTACTCCAGATTATAATTTTGGGAGTCAAAATAGTCTAAGATAGGTTTTTGGATATGACTGCGATTTCCAAATGAACGGAGACTCGGATTTGAATTCTGCCTGCGGCATTCGATTCCTTTCGTCATTTTGCGTCGAAAATGCATGTGTTCTACTCCAGATTATAATTTTGGGAGCCAAAATAGTCTAAGATAGGTTTTTGGATATGACTGTGATTTCCAGATGAACGGAGACTCGGATTTGAATTCTGATTGCGGCATTCGATTCCTCTCGTCATTTTGCGTCGGAAATGCATGTGTTCTACTCCAGATTATAATTTTGGGAGTCAAAATAGTCTAAGATAGGTTTTTGGATATGACTGCGATTTCCAAATGAACGGAGACTCGGATTTGAATTCTGCCTGCGGCATTCGATTCCTTTCGTCATTTTGCGTCGAAAATGCATGTGTTCTACTCCAGATTATAATTTTGGGAGTCAAAATAGTCTAAGATAGGTTTTTGGATATGACTGCGATTTCCAAATGAACGGAGACTCGGATTTGAATTCTGCCTGCGGCATTCGATTCCTTTCGTCATTTTGCGTCGAAAATGCATGTGTTCTACTCCAGATTATAATTTTGGGAGCCAAAATAGTCTAAGATAGGTTTTTGGATATGACTGTGATTTCCAGATGAACGGAGACTCGGATTTGAATTCTGATTGCGACATTCGATTCCTCTCGTCATTTTGCGTCGGAAATGCTTGTGTTCTACTCCAGATTATGATTCTGGGAGCCAAAATAGTCTATGATAGGTTTTTGGATATGACTGCGATTTCCAGACGAACGGAGACTCGGATTTGAATTCTGATTGCGGCATTCGATTCCTCTCGTCATTTTCCGTCGGAAATGCTTGTGTTCTATTCCAGATTATGATTCTGTGAGCCAAAATACTCGAGGACAGGTTTTTGGATATGATTGCGATTTCCAGACGAACAGAAACTCGGATTTGAATTCTGCTTGCGGCATTCGATTCCTCTCGTCATTTTGCGTCGGAAATGCATGTGTTCTACTCCAGATTATAATTTTGGGAGCCAAAATAGTCTAAGATAGGTTTATGGATATGAATGCGATTTCCAGACGAACGGAGACTCGGATTTGTATTCTGCTTGCGGCATTCGATTCCTCTCGTCATTTTGCGTCGGAAATGCTTGTGTTCTACTCCAGATTATAATTTTGCGAGCCAAAATAGTCTAAGATAGGTTTTTGGATATGACTGCGATTTCCAAATGAACGGAGACTCGGATTTGAATTCTGCCTGCGGCATTCGATTCCTCTCGTCATTTTGCGTCGGAAATGCATGTGTTCTACTCCAGATTATAATCTTGGGAGTCAAAATAATCTAAGATAGGTTTTTGGATATGACTGTGATTTCCAGATGAACGGAGACTCGGATTTGAATTCTGATTGCGGCATTCGATTCCTCTCGTCATTTTGCGTCGGAAATGCTTGTGTTCTACTCCAGATTATGATTCTGGGAGCCAAAATAGTCTATGATAGGTTTTTGGATATGACTGCGATTTCCAGACGAACGGAGACTCGGATTTGAATTCTGATTGCGGCATTCGATTCCTCTCGTCATTTTACGTCGGAAATGCTTGTGTTCTATTCCAGATTATGATTCTGTGAGCCAAAATACTCGAGGACAGGTTTTTGGATATGATTGCGATTTCCAGACGAACAGAAACTCGGATTTGAATTCTGCTTGCGGCATTCGATTCCTCTCGTCATTTTGCGTCGGAAATGCTTGTGTTCTACTCCAGATTATAATTTTGGGAGCCAAAATAGTCTAAGATAGGTTTTTGGATATGACTGTGATTTCCAGATGAACGGAGACTCGGATTTGAATTCTGATTGCGGCATTCGATTCCTCTCGTCATTTTGCGTCGGAAATGCATGTGTTCTACTCGAGATTATAATTTTGGGAGCCAAAATAGTCTAAGATAGGTTTTTGGATATGACTGCGATTTCCAAATGAACGGAGACTCGGATTTGAATTCTGCCGGCGGCATTCGATTCCTTTCGTCATTTTGCGTCGGAAATGCATGTGTTCTACTCCAGATTATAATTTTGGGAGCCAAAATTGTCTAAGATAGGTTTTTGGATATGACTGCGATTTCCAGATGAACGGAAACTCGGATTTGAATTCTGCTTGCGGCATTCGATTCCTCTCGCCATTTTGCGTCGGAAATGCATGTGTTCTATTCCAGATTATGATTTTGGGAGCCAAAATAGTCTAAGATAGGTTTTTGCATATGACTGCGATTTCCAGACGAACGGAAACTCGGATTTGAATTCTGCTTGCGGCATTCGATTCCTCTCGTCATTTTGCGTCGGAAATGCTTGTGTTCTATTCCAGATTATGATTTTGGGAGCCAAAATACTCGAGGACAGGTTTTTGGATATGATTGCGATTTCCAGACGAACGGAAACTCGGATTTGAATTCTGCTTGCGGCATTCGATTCCTCTCGGCATTTTGCGTCGGAAATGCTTGTGTTCTATTCCAGATTATGATTTTGGGAGCCAAAATAGTCTAAGATAGGTTTTCTGATATGACTGCGATTTCCAGACGAACGGAGACTCGGATTTGAATTCTGCTTGCGGCATTCGATTCCTCTCGTCATTTTGCGTCGAAAATGCATGTGTTCTACTCCAGATTATGATTTTGGGAGCCAAAATAGTCTAAGATAGGTTTTTTGATATGACTGCGATTTCCAGACGAACGGAGGCTCAGATTTGAATTCTGCTTGCGGCATTCGATTCCTCTCGTCATTTTGCGTCGGAAATGCATGTGTTCTACTCCAGATTATAATTTTGGGCGTCAAAATAGTCTAAGATAGGTTTTTGGATATGACTGCGATTTCCAAATGAACGGAGACTCGGATTTGAATTCTGCCTGCGGCATTCGATTCCTTTCGTCATTTTGCGTCGAAAATGCATGTGTTCTACTCCAGATTATGATTTTGGGAGCCAAAATAGTCTAAGATAGGTTTTTGGATATGACTGCGATTTCCAGATGAACGGAGACTCGGATTTGAATTCTGATTGCGGCATTCGATTCCTCTCGTCATTTTGCGTCGGAAATGCATGTGTTCTACTCCAGATTATAATTTTGGGAGTCAAAATAGTCTAAGATAGGTTTTTGGATATGACTGCGATTTCCAAATGAACGGAGACTCGGATTTGAATTCTGCCTGCGGCATTCGATTCCTTTCGTCATTTTGCGTCGAAAATGCATGTGTTCTACTCCAGATTATAATTTTGGGAGTCAAAATAGTCTAAGATAGGTTTTTGGATATGACTGCGATTTCCAAATGAACGGAGACTCGGATTTGAATTCTGCCTGCGGCATTCGATTCCTTTCGTCATTTTGCGTCGAAAATGCATGTGTTCTACTCCAGATTATAATTTTGGGAGCCAAAATAGTCTAAGATAGGTTTTTGGATATGACTGTGATTTCCAGATGAACGGAGACTCGGATTTGAATTCTGATTGCGGCATTCGATTCCTCTCGTCATTTTGCGTCGGAAATGCATGTGTTCTACTCCAGATTATAATTTTGGGAGTCAAAATAGTCTAAGATAGGTTTTTGGATATGACTGCGATTTCCAAATGAACGGAGACTCGGATTTGAATTCTGCCTGCGGCATTCGATTCCTTTCGTCATTTTGCGTCGAAAATGCATGTGTTCTACTCCAGATTATAATTTTGGGAGTCAAAATAGTCTAAGATAGGTTTTTGGATATGACTGCGATTTCCAAATGAACGGAGACTCGGATTTGAATTCTGCCTGCGGCATTCGATTCCTTTCGTCATTTTGCGTCGAAAATGCATGTGTTCTACTCCAGATTATAATTTTGGGAGCCAAAATAGTCTAAGATAGGTTTTTGGATATGACTGTGATTTCCAGATGAACGGAGACTCGGATTTGAATTCTGATTGCGGCATTCGATTCCTCTCGTCATTTTGCGTCGGAAATGCTTGTGTTCTACTCCAGATTATGATTCTGGGAGCCAAAATAGTCGAGGACAGGTTTTTGGATATGAATGCGATTTCCAGACGAACGGAGACTCGGATTTGTATTCTGCTTGCGGCATTCGATTCCTCTCGTCATTTTGCGTCGGAAATGCTTGTGTTCTATTCCAGATTATGATTCTGTGAGCCAAAATACTCGAGGACAGGTTTTTGGATATGAATGCGATTTCCAGACGAACGGAGACTCGGATTTGTATTCTGCTTGCGGCATTCGATTCCTCTCGTCATTTTGCGTCGGAAATGCTTGTGTTCTACTCCAGATTATAATTTTGGGAGCCAAAATAGTCTAAGATAGGTTTTTGGATATGACTGCGATTTCCAGATGAACGGAGACTCGGATTTGAATTCTGATTGCGGCATTCGATTCCTCTCGTCATTTTGCGTCGGAAATGCATGTGTTCTACTCCAGATTATAATCTTGGGAGTCAAAATAGTCTAAGATAGGTTTTTATATATGACTGCGATTTCCAGACAAACGGAAACTCGGATTTGAATTCTGCTTGCGGCATTCGATTCCTCTCGTCATTTTGCGTCGGAAATGCTTGTGTTCTATTCCAGATTATGATTTTGGGAGCCAAAATAGTCTAAGATAGGTTTTTTGCATATGACTGCGATTTCCAGATGAACGGAG
Organism: Ectemnius cavifrons; assembly: GCA_964023945.1. Classification (NCBI taxonomy): domain Eukaryota; kingdom Metazoa; phylum Arthropoda; class Insecta; order Hymenoptera; family Crabronidae; genus Ectemnius; species Ectemnius cavifrons. The sequence goes on from CAXIEQ010000019.1 coordinate 7,996, forward strand.
ACTCGGATTTGAATTCTGCTTGCGGCATTCGATTCCTCTCGTCATTTTGCGTCGGAAATGCTTGTGTTCTATTCCAGATTATGATTTTGGGAGCCAAAATAGTCTAAGATAGGTTTTTTGATATGACTGCGATTTCCAAATGAACGGAGACTCGGATTTGAATTCTGCTTGCGGCATTCGATTCCTCTCGTCATTTTGCGTCGGAAATGCATGTGTTCTACTCCAGATTATAATTTTGGGAGCCAAAATAGTCTAAGATAGGTTTATGGATATGAATGCGATTTCCAGACGAACGGAGACTCGGATTTGTATTCTGCTTGCGGCATTCGATTCCTCTCGTCATTTTGCGTCGGAAATGCTTGTGTTCTACTCCAGATTATAATTTTGGGAGCCAAAATAGTCTAAGATAGGTTTTTGGATATGAATGCGATTTCCAGACGAACGGAGACTCGGATTTGTATTCTGCTTGCGGCATTCGATTCCTCTCGTCATTTTGCGTCGGAAATGCTTGTGTTCTACTCCAGATTATAATTTTGGGAGCCAAAATAGTCTAAGATAGGTTTTTGGATATGACTGCGATTTCCAGATGAACGGAGACTCGGATTTGAATTCTGATTGCGGCATTCGATTCCTCTCGTCATTTTGCGTCGGAAATGCATGTGTTCTACTCCAGATTATAATCTTGGGAGTCAAAATAGTCTAAGATAGGTTTTTGCATATGACTGCGATTTCCAGACAAACGGAAACTCGGATTTGAATTCTGCTTGCGGCATTCGATTCCTCTCGTCATTTTGCGTCGGAAATGCTTGTGTTCTATTCCAGATTATGATTTTGGGAGCCAAAATAGTCTAAGATAGGTTTTTTGCATATGACTGCGATTTCCAGATGAACGGAGACTCGGATTTGAATTCTGCTTGCGGCATTCGATTCCTCTCGTCATTTTGCGTCGGAAATGCTTGTGTTCTATTCCAGATTATGATTTTGGGAGCCAAAATAGTCTAAGATAGGTTTTTTGATATGACTGCGATTTCCAAATGAACGGAGACTCGGATTTGAATTCTGCTTGCGGCATTCGATTCCTCTCGTCATTTTGCGTCGGAAATGCATGTGTTCTACTCCAGATTATAATTTTGGGAGCCAAAATAGTCTAAGATAGGTTTATGGATATGAATGCGATTTCCAGACGAACGGAGACTCGGATTTGTATTCTGCTTGCGGCATTCGATTCCTCTCGTCATTTTGCGTCGGAAATGCTTGTGTTCTACTCCAGATTATAATTTTGGGAGCCAAAATAGTCTAAGATAGGTTTTTGGATATGACTGCGATTTCCAGATGAACGGAGACTCGGATTTGAATTCTGATTGCGGCATTCGATTCCTCTCGTCATTTTGCGTCGGAAATGCATGTGTTCTACTCCAGATTATAATCTTGGGAGTCAAAATAGTCTAAGATAGGTTTTTGCATATGACTGCGATTTCCAGACAAACGGAAACTCGGATTTGAATTCTGCTTGCGGCATTCGATTCCTCTCGTCATTTTGCGTCGGAAATGCTTGTGTTCTATTCCAGATTATGATTTTGGGAGCCAAAATAGTCTAAGATAGGTTTTTTGATATGACTGCGATTTCCAGACGAACGGAGGCTCAGATTTGAATTCTGCTTGCGGCATTCGATTCCTCTCGTCATTTTGCGTCGGAAATGCATGTGTTCTACTCCAGATTATAATTTTGGGCGTCAAAATAGTCTAAGATAGGTTTTTGGATATGACTGCGATTTCCAGATGAACGGAGACTCGGATTTGAATTCTGATTGCGGCATTCGATTCCTCTCGTCATTTTGCGTCGGAAATGCATGTGTTCTACTCCAGATTATAATCTTGGGAGTCAAAATAGTCTAAGATAGGTTTTTGCATATGACTGCGATTTCCAGACAAACGGAAACTCGGATTTGAATTCTGCTTGCGGCATTCGATTCCTCTCGTCATTTTGCGTCGGAAATGCTTGTGTTCTATTCCAGATTATGATTTTGGGAGCCAAAATAGTCTAAGATAGGTTTTTTGCATATGACTGCGATTTCCAGATGAACGGAGACTCGGATTTGAATTCTGCTTGCGGCATTCGATTCCTCTCGTCATTTTGCGTCGGAAATGCTTGTGTTCTATTCCAGATTATGATTTTGGGAGCCAAAATAGTCTAAGATAGGCTTTTTGATATGACTGCGATTTCCAAATGAACGGAGACTCGGATTTGAATTCTGCTTGCGGCATTCGATTCCTCTCGTCATTTTGCGTCGGAAATGCATGTGTTCTACTCCAGATTATAATTTTGGGAGCCAAAATAGTCTAAGATAGGTTTATGGATATGAATGCGATTTCCAGACGAACGGAGACTCGGATTTGTATTCTGCTTGCGGCATTCGATTCCTCTCGTCATTTTGCGTCGGAAATGCTTGTGTTCTACTCCAGATTATAATTTTGGGAGCCAAAATAGTCTAAGATAGGTTTTTGGATATGACTGCGATTTCCAGATGAACGGAGACTCGGATTTGAATTCTGATTGCGGCATTCGATTCCTCTCGTCATTTTGCGTCGGAAATGCATGTGTTCTACTCCAGATTATAATCTTGGGAGTCAAAATAGTCTAAGATAGGTTTTTGCATATGACTGCGATTTCCAGACAAACGGAAACTCGGATTTGAATTCTGCTTGCGGCATTCGATTCCTCTCGTCATTTTGCGTCGGAAATGCTTGTGTTCTATTCCAGATTATGATTTTGGGAGCCAAAATAGTCTAAGATAGGTTTTTTGATATGACTGCGATTTCCAGACGAACGGAGGCTCAGATTTGAATTCTGCTTGCGGCATTCGATTCCTCTCGTCATTTTGCGTCGGAAATGCATGTGTTCTACTCCAGATTATAATCTTGGGAGTCAAAATAGTCTAAGATAGGTTTTTGCATATGACTGCGATTTCCAGACAAACGGAAACTCGGATTTGAATTCTGCTTGCGGCATTCGATTCCTCTCGTCATTTTGCGTCGGAAATGCTTGTGTTCTATTCCAGATTATGATTTTGGGAGCCAAAATAGTCTAAGATAGGTTTTTTGATATGACTGCGATTTCCAGACGAACGGAGGCTCAGATTTGAATTCTGCTTGCGGCATTCGATTCCTCTCGTCATTTTGCGTCGGAAATGCATGTGTTCTACTCCAGATTATAATTTTGGGCGTCAAAATAGTCTAAGATAGGTTTTTGGATATGACTGCGATTTCCAGATGAACGGAGACTCGGATTTGAATTCTGCTTGCGGCATTCGATTCCTCTCGTCATTTTGCGTCGGAAATGCATGTGTTCTACTCCAGATTATAATTTTGGGAGCCAAAATAGTCTAAGATAGGTTTATGGATATGAATGCGATTTCCAGACGAACGGAGACTCGGATTTGTATTCTGCTTGCGGCATTCGATTCCTCTCGTCATTTTGCGTCGGAAATGCTTGTGTTCTACTCCAGATTATAATTTTGGGAGCCAAAATAGTCTAAGATAGGTTTTTGGATATGACTGCGATTTCCAGATGAACGGAGACTCGGATTTGAATTCTGATTGCGGCATTCGATTCCTCTCGTCATTTTGCGTCGGAAATGCATGTGTTCTACTCCAGATTATAATCTTGGGAGTCAAAATAGTCTAAGATAGGTTTTTGCATATGACTGCGATTTCCAGACAAACGGAAACTCGGATTTGAATTCTGCTTGCGGCATTCGATTCCTCTCGTCATTTTGCGTCGGAAATGCTTGTGTTCTATTCCAGATTATGATTTTGGGAGCCAAAATAGTCTAAGATAGGTTTTTTGCATATGACTGCGATTTCCAGATGAACGGAGACTCGGATTTGAATTCTGCTTGCGGCATTCGATTCCTCTCGTCATTTTGCGTCGGAAATGCATGTGTTCTACTCCAGATTATAATCTTGGGAGTCAAAATAGTCTAAGATAGGTTTTTGCATATGACTGCGATTTCCAGACAAACGGAAACTCGGATTTGAATTCTGCTTGCGGCATTCGATTCCTCTCGTCATTTTGCGTCGGAAATGCTTGTGTTCTATTCCAGATTATGATTTTGGGAGCCAAAATAGTCTAAGATAGGTTTTTTGCATATGACTGCGATTTCCAGATGAACGGAGACTCGGATTTGAATTCTGCTTGCGGCATTCGATTCCTCTCGTCATTTTGCGTCGGAAATGCTTGTGTTCTATTCCAGATTATGATTTTGGGAGCCAAAATAGTCTAAGATAGGTTTTTTGATATGACTGCGATTTCCAAATGAACGGAGACTCGGATTTGAATTCTGCTTGCGGCATTCGATTCCTCTCGTCATTTTGCGTCGGAAATGCTTGTGTTCTATTCCAGATTATGATTTTGGGAGCCAAAATAGTCTAAGATACGTTTTTGGATATGACTGCGATTTCCAAATGAACGGAGACTCGGATTTGAATTCTGCCTGCGGCATTCGATTCCTTTCTTCATTTTGCGTCGAAAATGCATGTGTTCTACTCCAGATTATGATTTTGGGAGCCAAAATAGTCTAAGATAGGTTTTTGGATATGACTGCGATTTCCAAATGAACGGAGACTCGGATTTGAATTCTGATTGCGGCATTCGATTCCTCTCGTCATTTTGCGTCGGAAATGCATGTGTTCTACTCCAGATTATGATTTTGGGAGCCAAAATAGTCTAAGATAGGTTTTTGGATATGACTGCGATTTCCAAATGAACGGAGACTCGGATTTGAATTCTGCCTGCGGCATTCGATTCCTTTCGTCATTTTGCGTCGGAAATTCTTGTGTTCTATTCCAGATTATGATTTTGGGAGCCAAAATAGTCTAAGATACGTTTTTGGATATGACTGCGATTTCCAAATGAACGGAGACTCGGATTTGAATTCTGCCTGCGGCATTCGATTCCTTTCTTCATTTTGCGTCGAAAATGCATGTGTTCTACTCCAGATTATGATTTTGGGAGCCAAAATAGTCTAAGATAGGTTTTCTGATATGACTGCGATTTCCAGACGAACGGAGACTCGGATTTGAATTCTGCTTGCGGCATTCGATTCCTCTCGTCATTTTGCGTCGAAAATGCATGTGTTCTACTCCAGATTATGATTTTGGGAGCCAAAATAGTCTAAGATAGGTTTTTGGATATGACTGCGATTTCCAAATGAACGGAGACTCGGATTTGAATTCTGCCTGCGGCATTCGATTCCTTTCGTCATTTTGCGTCGGAAATGCTTGTGTTCTATTCCAGATTATGATTTTGGGAGCCAAAATAGTCTAAGATACGTTTTTGGATATGACTGCGATTTCCAAATGAACGGAGACTCGGATTTGAATTCTGCCTGCGGCATTCGATTCCTTTCTTCATTTTGCGTCGAAAATGCATGTGTTCTACTCCAGATTATGATTTTGGGAGCCAAAATAGTCTAAGATAGGTTTTTGGATATGACTGCGATTTCCAAATGAACGGAGACTCGGATTTGAATTCTGATTGCGGCATTCGATTCCTCTCGTCATTTTGCGTCGGAAATGCATGTGTTCTACTCCAGATTATGATTTTGGGAGCCAAAATAGTCTAAGATAGGTTTTTGGATATGACTGCGATTTCCAAATGAACGGAGACTCGGATTTGAATTCTGCCTGCGGCATTCGATTCCTTTCGTCATTTTGCGTCGGAAATTCTTGTGTTCTATTCCAGATTATGATTTTGGGAGCCAAAATAGTCTAAGATACGTTTTTGGATATGACTGCGATTTCCAAATGAACGGAGACTCGGATTTGAATTCTGCCTGCGGCATTCGATTCCTTTCTTCATTTTGCGTCGAAAATGCATGTGTTCTACTCCAGATTATGATTTTGGGAGCCAAAA